>JAZDUA010001152.1:0-178130 GCA_038098605.1 Gryllus longicercus
CAAATTGCAGTTCGTTTACCGTTGCAAATAAGTTTTCTATCAAACGAAAATATTAATTTTTTTCAAATGTTTCTAATCTCGCGATATTTTAAATTTTATTTTTATTTATTTATCTTTAACTTTTATTCATCCGTCAACTATTTATAGTTTAAATTATGGGAAGGGATTTTGGAACTTACGAAACCGTACGCAGATGATCTTTTCCCCCATTCGTTACATACAGTTTTCACTATTTTTTTACTAAATAAATCTACATAAATCATTTTCATAACTGCAAGTTATTTTAATGCCATAAAATAGTCGATACGTTATCTATGGCTCTTCATCCAATTACAGTAAAGATTTCGTGAGTATTTAAAATATATTTAATTATCTGATTTCCGTTAATTCGTTTTTACTTTTTTCTCACAGAATTACAGGCGTCACTGGTTCGGTCTTGGTCGATGGGTCCAGCGTGATCTAGATGATTTTCGACGTATGTCGTGTTACATTACTCAAGATGATAGACTACAGCCTCTTCTGACTGTATTAGAGAACATGCATGTTGCTGCGGATCTCAAAATGGGAGAAGACATCCCACAAAAAGAAAAGGACGCAATCGTACGTATTACTAAGTATTATTATCTTTTATCTATCTTATTATATTAATTATCTTTAACTATCTTATTATATTTTAATGTAATGCAATATAATACGATGGCGGATCAATAAGTTGCGATTTTTTTTCTCGCGATACTATAACGATCTTGGATGTAAAAGTTGCACACAAAGTAGTTTTGCATTTTTGTGGTTAGAAGTGCCTCCAGAGCCTGAAGAATGAGCAACTGAGGACACATGGTGCACGTGCTACACTCATCTACATCTAAAGACCATAGAGGGGTTGTTCGATTAGCAAATCAAACCCCACAAATTGGCAAATCTCGGGTGAAATTCAAAGGATGATTTGTATATACGTATGACTATGGATCGCAGCAACATCTCAAGGAAGTGCAAATTGGTTGCAGAGAACCCGATGCTCCTAGCAAATAAATAATGTGCTGAATGCTTCGTAGTAGTATTGATCCAACAGACTCTCGCTGCAATTGACGAGGCGTTTCGGGTAATCTTTCGTAAAATAAGGGCTCGGTGGATGCCAAGGAACGTATGTTAAACAAATGGAAATATTAATTACTACTTGATGTCGAGAGAGGCCGCGTCCTAGATCCTGGTGCTAATGTTTGGCCGCCATTCTGTGATCTTGCGACAAGCATTTCGCCCTGAGGAAGGTCGCAGAATGGCGGCCGAACCGTTGGCAATTGTCACCAGGACGCGGACTACCAAGTAGACAGCCAAGTAGTTACTGACCCTGGCCGCCAAAGCCTACGATCGCGAGTGATATTCCTGGACCACCTGGTAACGTTAAGTTTGAGTCGAGTTGCTCCGGCATGCGCAGAACAGTCTGGATCTGACGTCTGGGACAGTCCGACGTCTTTTTGGCAAAAAACGAAGACATTGCTGGTTGGCAATGATTTCAGCTCCGATGCCGAAGTCATACCGATTGAAGATCGACTGGGAAGATTCATTTACTCACAAAGATAGGACTTCAATGCAAATGATATTTACAAACGCCACAGCGGAAGAAGTGGGAGAAGCCTAAAGATGTGGGTTTATTTCGTATTTTTCTTGGTATTTTACTTGTTACACATTCTGCTAAAAATTGTGCGTTACTATTTGTCCACAATAGTTCATTAATTATTTAATTAATTGATCGAATCATTATTGAATACTCTTTAGTTTTTTCTTTAAATATAAATAAGAAGTATTGAATATTATACATATTTCTAGATCGTTGTAGGTTCATGATATACGCTATGGATTTAAAACCAACACATGTATATTATTCCTTTTTAGAATGATGTCCATTCTGAAATTCTAAAAGTTTTTCTAACAGTTCTGTTCTTACATAATTGTGTGTATGTATGTAACTGTACTTAATATGATGGTTGGCACTGCATGTAATTACATAGAATGATGAGTATCTGCGAGACATTTCGAAGAATTGCATGGTTTTCACTGAATAGATTATTAGTCTACCTCAAGGTAGGAAAGTACGGATGGCAAGAAAAAGCTTGAAATTTTATCATAACACTTTTGTGGGGAAATAATTGTGTTGCTCATAGCAAATTTCATCGACAAAAAGTTGTTTATAAACTACTACCTAGTGAAAACTAGTTAGAATAACTAATATATATATATATATATATATATATATATATATAATATATATATATATATATATATATATATAAACCTTGTGTATAACACACCCTCTATTAGTCTCGGCTCCGCCTCGCAGACTCGCAGGCATCTTCCGGCCTCGTCCTTAAAGACTAATTAGAGGACTTGTTATTTAAATCACTGTTAGTGTAACCTTTATTATTGTTGGAAACTTCTTTATTTTTGAACATTATTTCTAGATTGATGAAATTCTAACTACTCTGGGACTAAAGGAGGCGAGTAAGACTAGAGCAGCACGCTTGTCTGGAGGCCAAAGAAACGCTTGTCAATAGCTTTAGAGTTGGTGGCCAACCCCTTAGTCCTATTTCTCGACGAACCCACTACGTAAGTATTGTTTTACATTGCAGCCCTATTGTCATATTTGCTACAAAATTATATTGTTAAAATATTAATCCAATATCCGTTAACAACTGTTATGACATGTTCAGTGCAATTTAATTTCATTGTCTTTTTTAATTTTAATTTATTCAACTTAATACTATTTTATCTAATAAAAGAAAACAATATGAAAAATAACACAATAATGTATACTATCAGAAAAAACATTTTTCGATATTTTCTCAGTGTCAAATTCAAAAGTAAAGTTTGTTTTTTTTGTTTTTCTGAAAAAAATAATTTTTACTGTTTTAGAACGCTGGAACAGGCTATCAAAATATCAAAAGGCTAACAAATATCAAAAGTTTTAAGAAAACACAAAAAGGCGTGAATTGTTTCAGATTTTTCGAATGCTGAGTTGGAGTTAAAAAATATAAAACATTTTTACCATTTTAAATCACATACACTTTGAAAATGGCTGCAACAGTTCAGTGCATTGATTTGTGTTTATTATACATTTGTAATGAAAATTGTTCTGTTGCCCAAAAAACAATGAATTTTTTTTGATAATGGTACCGACATTATGATTAAAATAATAGATTCGCTTTTATAATAACAGAAAAATGAAATTACTCTAATAACATTGAATATAACAGAAAATATTCAGTGGAAAACAGGTTCGCTTTCTTTCTAAGGGTACACTTGGCATTAAACAAATAGCATCCATTAGTTCCAATATATCTTACATTACATAGAAAACACATACTAACAAAATATAATATAATAAAGAGTTTTACTCAACGTCATCAGTATATATTCACTTTCTCATTTTTTTAAAATTGTAAACGCTAGTTTTTTGGTCTCTAACACGCGGTATGTTCACCCTAGAACTGCCAAATCACAGATAAGTTAGTCACTTGGTGCCTTTTTTGAATCCGTAAGTTTCGCAGCGTTGACAAATTTATTCTTTTGAAGATCCGTTAAAGAAAATCGTTTTACATGGAAAATGGCCAAAAGTTTTCCGTTTGCCGACTACGTTTCCATTGATTACAAGTAATGCTGGAAAACATGATTTTTATCGTATCGCGGACCCGCGAAACGTTTCGTGAGAAGCATTTGAAATATTTGAAATATTAAAAACGCTAGGAAAATTGTAATGGAAATAATTTATTTACTAATAATATACTTGTACGTATATTCCTTGCAATTGTAAACAACAATACATTACAATAAAATATGCTTATAAAATAAACCCAAAATTAATATTCATCTGGTTTAATGAATTTCCGGATTGTTTACTAAAAACTTGTGTACCTGCCTTTATGCGCCCGTTAACACACATTTTCAATGCTTCTTTATGCACAGGAATATTTCCTAACATTTTTTAAACAGAAAGAGTTAAGCCACTTTTTAAAAAAGAGAACAAAAACGAAATTTAAAATTACCGGCTAATTTCCCTTTAGTCAGTTTTCTCAAAAATATTAGAGAGGTTTTTGTATATGCGATTGGAAACTTTTCTTAGGAAAAGCGAAGCGTTTTCAGACTCACAACACGGGTTGAGAAAATCAAAATCTACGGAAACTGCCATTTTTTCTTTTCTTAAAGATTTTGCTTCATCAGTAGAGCAAAATGAAGCACCCATTGGAATATTTTAGAACTTTCAAAAGCTTTTGACGTTATTGAACATAACATCTTACTATCAAAATTACCTTCTCACGGAAATCGCGGTATTGCCCTAGAATGGATAACATCGTACCTTAAACATCGATCTCAAAGAGTAGAAATACCATACTGGCACGAAAGAACATTATTTACCTACCTTTCAAATTTTTTACCAATTGAATATGGGGTACCTATGGGTTCGATCTTAGGTCCTATCATCTTTCTGTTATACGTAAACGATAAGCCCTCGTCTATCAAAAATGGAAGAACAGTTCTATTTGCCGATGATACGAATGTTCTTTGCAAAAAAGAAACAATAAATAGAACGATTTCAGAAGATTCAAATTGTTTTTGTAATAACTAATTAATAGTTAACGAATGAAAACCAGCGTCAATACATTCTTGCATTTGAAATCAGCGATCGCATGTTCTATTGAAAATGAACTATATGCAATTAGCTTATGTTAAGGTAACAATTTCTAGGTGTCTCAATTCAGTCAAACCTCAAATGGAATGTACATATAACAGAATTAAACACTAAATTAAGTTCATTATGTTACGCATTCAGAATACTTTCAAATTGTCAGCCTTCATGCAGCTCGTTGCGTGTATTTTGCAAATGTGCATTCCCGCTTAAGATATGATATAATATTCTGGGGAAGCTCATCATGTAGTACTCAGACCTTTAGATTGGAAAAGAAAATTTTTCGAATAATGAAAAAATGCCATCCGCGTGGTCCGTTCAAGCTACTCTTCATTGAGCTTGGAATCTTACTATTGCCTTGCCTATTTATTTACGAATCTGCAATATTTGTCAAAATTGAGTTACTTAACCGTGGGAACATGTTTTCATGCAGTACTTGTATTTATAAATATATCACACGTCGTAGAAATCACGTTCATAAAGTGTCAGTATCAACAGCTCACTACCAGAAATCCACGTATAATACATGTACGTTACTTTACAACGCATTGTCAGATGACATTAAACAATTGAAGTCGGAACCATTGCAGGGACTCGTTAAATGCGGCATCGCCGACGCTGTGAACTGTTTGAAAAGTACTTCCATGTGTTGAAAATTTGTCATCCAAAGCATTGTTCAAATAAGTTCTTACAGTCTCTTGTATTGGACATACCAATGAATCGTTGTAGCTAACAATGTTTTATTCCTGTTCAAAAATTTTCAACCCCCAGTGGCCTTGTATGATACCTCCATATAGGATATGAACTGGTAATATTGCAATTTCAAAATTATAAACGCCGTAAAAATACTTGCAGGTACGAATGATGCCGAATGGTTAGAATTTAGTACAGCTATATTTTTCACGTTTTTTTGTTAATATGCACAAAAATCCACATGTAAGCTACTCTTCAGCGTTGTTTTCTAATATGATCATTCTCAATTAGTTCCGAAAATTCTTCTACATCTTCTACAACTACATTTTATTCTTCCCCGGATTTTCGTAACACATATTTTTGTCCCTAATTTTTGAAGAGATTAAAATGCCTCAAAGTCTGTCTAATTGTATTTACTTCTACTTCTGCAATTGTTCTATTTATCGTTTTGTATGCGAATTTATATAAACATTAAAAGGCTCCCCATCAACGCACTTCGCTTCCATCAATATCATCTGTAGTAAAGAAACTAATCGAGTATAAACGATATATTCGTAATCACTGGCTGAAACATCGAACTCCTCTCTTAAATCCTATTTAAACCTCCTAATTAAAATTACGAAACAACTTTTGGCGTCCATCCACGCGCAAAAGATTCAACTTCAAACACAATCGGCAAACCCATATGATCATTCACTGTGGAATATAACCCGACGTCTTTTGCGCAAACCTACCCACCCTTGTTACTCCGACTGGAGAAGCACCTTCTCCTTCCGATAAATGCGATATGTTTTGTAATTATTTTGCATCAACCTTCACTTCTTACCCTTCTCAAAATTGGCACCACGATAGTCTTATTGGAGATAAAATTGCACGACCGTAAATAACGGGTCCTGAATGCCCTAAATTTATTTCACTATCAGAAATCATCACGTATCTTTCACTAGCAGCCCCGATATTATCAAATAGCCATGATCTAATATCAACTTTTTTATTAAAACGCCTTCCCATAAAAGTAATCGTACATATTACAGCAATATTTAATGCCGCTTTGAGACAATCGTACTTCCCTGATAAATGGAAACACGCCCTTATTATTACCATTCTAAAGCCAGGGAAAGCTCAAAATCATCCAATTAGCTATCGCCCGGTTAGTTTTCTACCCACAATGGGAAAGCTATTTGAAAAATGTATACTCTCTAGGCTAAATTCATATCTCAGCGCCCTCAATGCCGGACAACCTCATCAGTTTGGATTCCAACCCCATTTGTCTACGTATCATCAAATCTTACGCCTAACTGAAGATATCATCGAAGGATTTCATGACCATAAGCATACCGCAGCAGTTTTTCTAGATGTAGCTAAAGCTTTCGGTACCGTCTAGCACCCAGGGTTAATTTTCAAACTCCGCAGTGTAGGTACTCCACAATATCTTTCATGCACCATTGAAAGTTTTCTTTCGAACCGAACATTTTCTGTGCGTCACCCCGGGGCTCTCCCCACACCTTTCACCATCAAAGCAGGAGTACCTCAAGGATCAACCCTCTCCCCCACTTTATTTAATGTCTACACTTCGGATATACCAATCACTCAAAATACTGCAATAGCTCTATTTGCTGATGATACAGTACTTTACTCCTCAAACAGCAATCTTCAATCTGCCGTGAATGATCTGCAGCATCACCTCACATTATTTTCCAATTGGGCAAAAAAAATGGCACATTGAAATAAATCCTAATAAGATCCAGGTATAAATATTTACCCTTCGCAGACCAGATGCCCCTCCAAATCTCACATTCCAATCCCAAAATATCACCTGGCTCCCTACCATCAAAAGTGTCAAATATCTAGGAGTTGTGTTTGATAAAAGGTTTACATGGCAAAATATAAAACGCCGAATAGCGCTAGCGACTAGTAGAGTCCCTCAATTATATCCGGTTCTCAAAAAATCATCCCCCCTACAACTACATGTTGATATTCGCCTATATAAAGCAATGATACGACCCATGCTTTCCTATGCTTCCCCTGTCTGGGATGCCGCAGCCAAAACGAACATCAACAAAATCCAAATTTTCCAAAATTGATTCCTACGCACCATCACAAAAGCTTCCTGGTACATTCTGAATGCACAGTTACATAATGAACTTGGCATTACACCAATCTCCATCCATTTCTCCCTCTTATCCGCAAAATTCTATTCCAAAATATCAAAGATCCCTTCAGCTATTCACTTTCACATAAGTAAGCAAAATCCTCATCGCAAACGATTAAAAAGAAAGCTACCAAGAGAATTTTTTCGATCCCCCATAAATACAAACCGATGAGTCTTTTCCCATTATAAACTACTGTATTAAATTACTGTAATTTCTTATATCTAAAACTATATTACTGTTATTCTGTTCTCACATTATTCTTGTATATAAATATTATTAATGTATCTATCGTATGCGGCTGCAGAGGGCCAATGGCCAAGCAAGAATAAATTTAAAAAAAGGCTACCGTTTTGTAGTTAATGTGAGTAAGGTGTTATTACGTTTTAATAAGAATAAGTTGTTAATCACATTCATTTGGAAATCGGTATTTGCACACTTAAGACTGTAAATGGAAGAAGTTGAACGTAAAGGCGGTGTCACACATACAGTATTCGGCGAATCCCGAGTAGTGGAGACAGGTTGCTTGCTATTCGTTGGGCGCCAAATATTCGGTATTCGCCCACCGCGTATCTACCCATCGCGGGTCAGTCTTTAGGACACACAAAGGGAGCGAACATTCGCCGAACACATCAGCTGTTGGGGATTGCGCGAGCGGTACCTCGCTACTCGGCGAATTCCGAATGTGTGGAGCCATCTTAAGAATGTAAAGGTGCGTCTGTAGCATTATTCAGTTTGGTTTTCTCGGTATTTACGTGAAGTTCAAGTTCAATAAGTTCCAAGCAATAATGTTCGAAGGTTTTTGCATATGTATTTTTAAAAATACGTTAATATGGATGCAAATTAAACGAAATATGCCGCGCGGCGATTCCCTTGTTTCATTCAATGTAACCTACATAGATCTATTTGGGTGGCAAGTTTTTGGAATTTTTTAGAATCTTCGGGACAAATCCAAAAACAAATTATCAGTTCCCCTCCGGGAGACCGAGACGCGTCGAATGACACCTGATTCGTTTAGATTGGTGCAAGCGAAGTGTTCTAACAGTGAGTGACGGATCCGCACACACGCAGTCACGTACACTCAGTTACGCAAATACTGTATAGGGGTTATTTTTCTCAAAATACAGAAAAAAGTAAATCTTTTGTAATATAAATTTGAAGATCTGTGATATATATATGTATATGTATTAAATTTGCCCCAACAGGGGGGGGGCAGTTTCCCCCCTTAATCCCGCTTCTGATGTATATCCTCCTTACATACATACAAACAAACAAACATGTCATTGCAAGATGTCAACTACAAGAATGTATATCAGTGGCGAAGCATTGCATTTTTACATAGTTATTACAAGATGATTCGAATATCTTTCTGCATCTGGAAGATGGGGTACTATTCGAAATATTTTTCGTACGATGTTCTATCTTTTAAATACTTAAACATTTTTATGGTATTATTTCTCCACATTCATTGTAATAAATATTTTGGACACCTTAAGTCTATATTACAATTGCAGAAGAATAATTCGGTTCTTGTTCCTGTGACCACGCACGTAAGATGGAGTTTATGTTTGAGGTGGGGTAGGGGGGTACTAAAATTATTTGGATTACGATCAATATGACAGGAATTATTCTGACTGCTTGTCAACTTTAGCTCATTTTATAAGGGTTTGTTAATTTATAAAATTCAGCAGAAACCCTAACATTTTTACTGGCGTCTTTTGTTGGCCTAGCATTTCATTTTCAAAAGAGCATTGACGCTCACTTCCACGGAGCCATTTGTTTACCTCATATCCAGACACTATAAACTGACTGCAGTAAATTGTATTGCTTGTAGTAAATGTTAGTTGTCGAATGTAATAAAGAAGGGCTGGGTTGGCCTTTCTGAACCGACAAAAGCATCTTCGAATATGTGAGCCTTTTTTTCTCTTAACGGAACTATGATATCTTCTTACAGGTTTCCTTAATAGAACACTGATAACACAATTACAATTCGGTAAAAGCTCTCAAATATCAGGGCGCATTCATCACACTGTTTCACTCACAAATATACACTCCAGAGTTCGAATGGCGGTAACGGCAGCCATGGCTGGAAACCGCCGAACAGCGGAGATTCTCTGAACGCATAGATGATTAACAGCGCTTATCGCCGTGCAGAAGGATACGAACCGCTGCAGTCAGTTGTCTCTGAGAGCGGGCACCGGGCTTTCAATTCAATGCATTAGTATTAGCGATTATTTTGCAATCTCTTCATTGTTTTCTGATTATTTCTCGGCTAACCAACTTTTCATAACTAATATTGTTTAAATGTGATTATAAATTGATAAATAATCCATTTCTTTTCTTTTTTGACTAAATAAATCAAAACATATTTGAAACGCAATGTTTCTATTATTTTTCTTGGTCTTCGCCGCATCTATCGATAACTGGACGCTTCGCTACTGACTTACATGTGTTTGTAATATACACATATGTACTTATAATTCATGAATAAATAGATCTTGCCTACTGAAAATGAGATATAAAGTCTAAAGAGAACGTTTAGAGAGTTTAATATTTTTCTTTCATTTCCATTGTTTGATGATAATCATTATTTTATTTCATTTCAGTGGATTAGACAGTTCATCGTGCACCCAGTGTGTGTCTCTTCTACAAGTGTTGGCACGTCAAGGTCGTACCATAGTATGCACAATTCATCAGCCAAGTGCATCACTCTTCCAATTATTTGATCAAGTCTATGTACTGTCTCAAGGAGAATGTTTATACCAAGGAGCCACAGACAAGTTGGTTCCATTTTTAGAAAGTATCGACCTACCCTGCCCAATGTATCACAATCCCGCTGACTACGGTAAGTATAAGTTAATGTGCTGATATTAATTCACACATTTTTACTATTAACGGCAGATAATTTATTGTAGAGTAAGACGTTTCACAATTGTGTATTCACAATCTATGCGCAAAAATAGAAATTTATTAAAATACAATAATTACATTAGTAAATAATTCTCTACACTACGTAAGTAGTAATAAAGTATTGTAATTCTCCGGGAAAAATTTGCGACTTTTTCTGGGGCCTGATATAGAACAAGTACATAAATCTTATTTATATATCATGTTATACAGCCAAAATTTCGCATTTTCACATCATGTCTTTATAAGTGTTCAAAATAGGGTCCTCTTGCGCGAACGCAAGATAGGCATCTGCTCCGCACGGCCTCTGTGAAGCGCACAACTTTGCCGGAATGTACCTTTATTTCTGCGGCTACGCTTTCAATGCGCCGAAGGTCATCACGATCCTATACTTCGGAAGCATAAGCGCGGTCGTTCATTAACCCCAGCTCCAAAAGCGCTAGGAGTACCTGAGTTATAAAACTCAGATACTGAACTCGTCTTAAACGCTCGGGTAATAAATGAGGACCGATGATAAATTTATCCACAATGCCAACCGATACATTTTCCGAAAATTGCTCTTGATGAGCTTCACTAAGTGCAACGTGAGGATTTTCATCGGCCCTCACATGCAAATTGAGTCAGTTCTTGTAAAACACGCTTCAGCTGACCAAAGAACCTGGTTTTCTTTGCCTTTGCATTTGATAAGGAAATGCCAAGAGAATTGAAAACGACCTTATACGTATCTTCTGCGCAAATGCTGCATCGGGTGGAAATGGAAAAGCCGTAATCTCTCCGCATGAATTGTTCCCTAAACGAGGTACTGTAATGCCTTGACATCGAGCGCATTTGCCTTGTGCTCATTACCGCGGCTTCTCGGATAATATTAGTAATTGAGTTTTTCAGAGAAGTGGCCAGCTCTAACGCGAGGTGAAACAACTCGCTCACTTGCCACAGCCCAAGTTACACGAGCACAAGCACTTAGACAAAAGTTTAACGTTAATTATTTACAAAACTAAATATAAACTGAATATAAAAGGTTTCTTGGTGCCGATGTTCTTGCATCAAAAACTAATTTATTTCACCAAGCAATTGACTTCAATTTTTCGAAACAGCTTTATATATAATATATAACATGTAACACGTGTGGTCAGAATCCACTTTCAATTGTGCTTGATACCGAAAAATTGGTTGACGGCAAAATAGGTGACAGTCCATCTGCCTGAGGTCAACGTCATATAAACCATTCAGACAATTTTCTCCAAAACTGATATTCCTTGTTTGATCCAGCCAAGTTCGAGCCTCGGCGAATTTGAAACAAACATTTTTATTTGTGAGGATACTGTACATGGAGCCTCAACATCTAAATTTTCTCAAAGACTGCTCCAATTTGTTTCGAAAATTGAGATGTTTAAATTTTTTTTAGCGACTTTGTACCACTACAATATTGAAGAGAGATTTTAAAAAATATGTTCAGAGACAGATCTTTAAGTAGGATCATGTACAATTTTTCGAAAATGTGAGTAGTTTCCACATAATGTTGTGTGAAACAGTCAATTTTTAAACACTTATTTTCTCAAAAACTGCTCAATTTTTTCCTATAACGTTTTTCTTGAGCAGAGTGAAGTACTTTTATAAAAAATTCACCCTTTCGGTGAACTATCTATATTTTCGAGAATGTCAAAAATGAACATGGCAAAATACAATATTGAAGATAGAGATAGTTTGTCACGGATGAAATCTGTTTAAGAAATAAGCTCTTTTAATAAGGTATTGAAATTTTTTTTTTAAAAACAAATAATTTCTGCTTGAAGTTAATTCAATTAATAATTGTTTTTCCTCAAAAAATGGCTCAAAATTTTTTCTTTAAATTTTTTCCCAGGACACTTTAAAATATGGTGCAGTCTCATTTTTGAACTATGTGTAAATTAAAAAATGCAAAGTTACAAAAAATTTGAGAAAATGTGAAAAATACTGTTGTGGCACCACTACTTTTATTAAATCTGGAAATTTTAAACCTATTTAAAAACTTTATTTTATAAAAATTTTAATTAATAAATATTTAAGTATTAATTAGTATTATTTTGTATTGAATTAGATGGTACTTGCTTAGCTTTTACATTAAAAACATTGAGGTGAATCATAAAAATTCCTTTACTCTTAATTTTAGTACCAAAACATGTTAACACTATTCTTGTAACATTCTCTTCGACTCTAATTATATACTGAGTATATAATAGTATAGTAGTAATTTATATTATGTAATATACGACTATACTATATTATATACTGTAATATTCTCTTCAACTCTAATATTATATACTAAGACAGTTTCTGTAATGAACTTTGTTTTATTAACAACCAATAATGACTAATTTGTTTTGTTTAGTTATTGAGCTGGCTTGTGGAGACTATGGGGATGATGAAATTGATAAAATGGTGCAAGGTTCAGAAAATGGTCGAAATTTACAGTGGTTTAAAGATCCTGAAAAACTAGCATACCATAAACCAAAACGAGGTACATATATTTAAGTGTATAATGTAATGTTTATTATAATGTACATGTACATGTATGTCTTTACACAGGAGAAGCTTAATACATGAATAGACTAAACATTTTTATCCTATTAGAGAACCCTCAATAAATCAATTAAAATGATTTTATGAATACACAAAAATAATTATTAACTACTATGTCATTAAGGTTAAAAAATAATTAATTCAGATTTCAAAAAATAAATGTGTTTCTGAAAAAAAATTGGTTAACAAAATTATAGACAAAATTATTTTACAAAACATACATGTATGTATATATTGTGTATACTATGTTAATATTAAATTCATAAATCAAAACGTTACACATTTATTTTCATATAGATTTTGGAAACGTATGTCCAATGTTTCAATATCATTGAAGGTAGGTTAGTCGAGTCATACTTAAAGCCCCTGAAAATATTAATCCAGCCATGTCTATAGGTATTACTGTTAAAATGCAGAACATTGTGAACAAATGAAATGAGGCATTGAGAGCACAGGTGGATTAACTGCAACCTGCTGCAAGAGCAAGAGTTGCCTACTGTAATCATTGTAATGGCAGTTAGACCTCTTGTGCTCTCAATGGCTCATGTAAGTTTGATTCCTTTAATGCCCAAATAATGTGTATTAGCAGTGTTCCTTTTTTTTATGTATTTGAAGGTGTCCAGCACTTTCAAAATTCTGTTCAATGATAAATAACTTTGTGTCTTTATGGGCAATTTCCTCTCTTTCTCTTTTTTTGCCAATTAAAAATAGTAAAATTAATACTATGCAAAATTCTACTAGAAACTGCAGCCTACTTTTTCTCATTTTCCCACAATAAGGAAGATAATAAGCTTACATATGCATGATTCAACTAATTCTCTCTGTGGTCCTTTAATAACTGTAATCCACTCAAATTAAGTTTAATCTTTTTCTCTCAATATTACAAAAATGCCTAACAAATTTTTCATAGAAATAGATCACAATGAATGCATTATCACAATTTTTTAATTTCAGCCCCGAGACCTGACCCACCCAAATTACCACAGTCACTACAGGCAACTTCTCAGATGAATCAAGTGAAAGTTCTTCTTCGCAGAGGATTTTTAAAAACCAAGCGTGATGCAGTAAGTGTTTGAAAACTAACTTCTGAAAAAAGTGAAATGTTAAAAATCTTATAGTGGCATTGTTTTGAATTTGATTTGTTGTGGTGTATTGATTTATCTAAGTTTCCCTTGATCCATTGAAAAAATGATGAGACAATCCCTTGCATTGCTTTTGAACACTAAATATATGCTTTCTCCCTCCTAAACATACTCAGTTTTTACTATTTTTAACATTAAATTAATTAATAAAATTGTGACACATTCTGATACAGAACATATTATTTACATAGGAATGTTATACATAGTTTTTAATCTAGCAATATGCACTCAATTTGAATTTTTTCAGACTTTGACCCACATGCGAATATTGGTGAATATTTTGACAGGTATTATGTTAGGAGTTTTGTTCATCCAAGCTGGTAATGAAGGATCACGGGTATTAGACAATTACAATCTACTATTTGGAATCCTTATGCATCACATGATGACAACAATGATGCTTACTATTCTTACATGTAAGTTTTGAATTATGAAATAACTATGCAAATTCTTTAAAAAAGTTCAAATGTTAAGTTCGTTAAAGAATATTTTATTGCATGATTTGTGTGTTCAGAATATAATTTTGTTTGCTGCTGGTTTTCATACGATTTAAAACACATAGATGAAACATAGATGAAATTTACCAGAATAACTTCAGCCTGAATGTTCTTATTTTCATTATAAACGGCTGAATGAAAATAAAGGAATATTAATGTTGCAACTGCAGACATGTCTCTTGGTAATTTCATTTCTGAAAGATTCACATTCATACAAATACCTACTGTTATTTCCCCTTTGCTTTTTTGCAGTTCCTATGGAGATGAACATACTAAAAAAAGAGCATTTCAACCGTTGGTATTCTCTAAAGTCCTACTATATATCTATTACAATTGTGGATCTTCCTGTTGCAGTAAGTTGCATGATGAAATTAAAATATTTTATTTTTGTTTATTATTTGTAGTATACGAGTTTCTTTTCTGTCTAGATCCTGGGTTGTATATTATTTTCATTTTTGGTATATTTCATGAGTGATCAGCCCGCTGATGCACAACGATTTTCAATGTTTTTTGCAATCAGCATGCTGGTAGTTTTTGTGGCACAAAGTTTTGGATTGATGATTGGTGCAGTTTTTGACGTTGTGGTAAGTATTAGTTAGAGACATTATAATAATATAAATATTTACTAATGGAAACTATCAATAATAAAATGCTTGTTATGAATAATTTTCAGAATGGAACATTTCTTGGGCCAACACTTTCAGTACCAATGATGATGTTTGCTGGTTTTGGTGTGAGTCTGCGAGATTTACCCGTTTATTTGAAATGGGGAAGTTATATTAGTTATTTACGATATGGTCTCGAAGGTTATGTAGGTGCTATTTATGGACTAGATCGACCCAATTTAGCATGCAAGCGAGGTTATTGCCATTACCGTTACCCTACAAAGTTTTTGAGAGAAATTGCAATGGAAGGAGATCAATTTTGGAATGATGTTCTTGCTCTAGTTGTTATATTGGTGTTGTTACGAATTGCAGCTTATGTTCTTTTGCGATGGAAACTTGTTGCTGTACGATGAGTGTGAAAAAAAACGTTAAATAAAATGGTTGAATTTCAATAATATTTGTGAACAAAACCAAACAAACTGTTCACTAGAGACTCATCATATAATAACCTGGAGGAATATCCTCAAATGTAAGAGAAAGTAAAGTTTGATTCTCTCTCTCTCTCTCTCTTGGTAGTTCCAAGATAAAATGTGCACTTCATAAGTGAATAGGACAGGTCCTCTTGCATTTCTTAATAATTAATTATAAATAATGATAAATATACACATTACAATTCCACATTCAGTGTAGTGTTGGTATGGTGGTATATTATTAAGTTTGTTATTTTCAACTACTGAATATATAGTAGTTGGAGATGGGGAAAAAAGTATGAGATCTATTAAGTTTTCAGTACTTTCAGAGATAAAATAAAGGGAATATGTTTGAAAAAATAAAAGTCCTTTAAAAAGCACACACACAAACATGTCCTTTCAAATTTAACCAATTTAGAAGACTGAGTGAAAAGTAAACATAGTGCTACTAGTAGTTGTGTTAGTAGTAATAATGTTGTGAAGGAAAAGAAAGAAAAAAAGAAAAAAGTGAGGTAACCAACATAAAACTCAATTGAAAATAGAACCACATGTTGCAGTGTTGAGTCAAAAGTTTTTCATGTACAATTTACATATATCCTTTAAAGTGAAAAAAAGACTGCTTTTTATTTATTTTGTACTATTTGTTGATATTACAATAGTGGCAAAATATAACTGGAAGTTATATTGTATATATTCCTTACTTAAATTACAAATGTCACATGAAGATTGTATTTTATTTATTATAATAAAAAATAAAATTGAACAAATTGGACTTTGTGTTTGTTACATTAATTCTCTACATTTTCAAAACTTGAACTGTACTTCTATTTCCCATTTAAGTAATCTACCCTTCACATTTTTGCTTATATTGCTTCCGTAACCTGGCTACGTTGTTCTCCATCCTTGAAATTGAATTTACTGTATTACTCTGCCATTTGAAACAAAAATTGTCTACTAAACTTCTTGCAGAGACAAAATGGAAGGCTGAGGGCCATATGGAAGGTAATATCAAATTTTTGCCAAAACGCGGCATGTGACTATCTAATCCAAATCCCTTCAATACATTTTTCCTGAAAAACAAATTATCGTTATTATCATTATTATTGCTATTATTAAAGCAATTCACAGCTCTTTAGCTGGTTGCTACTCCTTCAAGATTTGGGTTCTATCTAAGGACCTAGGAATCCTAGAAATACCTACACAGGATGTGAACAGTGCCTAGTCTTTTGCGGTTAGTATAAAAATATTGTGTAGTGGTTTGAAGCCAATGACGTGCCTCTCCACAGGTGATAGTTCAACCCTGAAGAAATCAATCAACACCCTCTAAAACAGGCCTACACAGCATTTTGCACTTTGCCTGAACTCGAGAGTCGTGCGCGAGTCACTCGAGTGCAAATGCGGAGAAATTTGAAATGAGGCATTTTCTAGGAGTGGGGACCACCAATGAGAATGTGCGTAAATTGAAAGAGCAATCGAAGAGGAGTCGTATTCAGTTCAAATAATATTGTCTTTAGTATTATATTGGAAATGTTTGTTATCGATACATGAACAGTGAAATATGAAAATACAACGAATTATTCACATTTCATTTGGACACTAAATATTATAATTGCTATTAGGGCTGATAATGTAATTCTCTTTGCTACGATATAATCACAAATATACTGTTTTACTAAACACAAAATTACGATACTGCATTGTTATTGTTTGCTGATGACAGCAAGAAACTATTTTTTCATTAACTATGTTTAAGTGAATAAGACGCGTGACCGTGGCGGAGTATGTGACTCGGTTCGAAGCCAAATGTAGCCGCCGACTCTCGTCAGGTCAGGGGAAGCTCTGGCCTGTTGGCCGCTACCTTCGGCGGCAACCCGCGGCTCCCTCGCGACCGGGGCAAGGATCGCGCAGCTTCACGGACCCGATCCCGCACAGATTTGAAGTGAGCTCGAATCAGGGCGGGTTTATTTCAGGGTTGCTTGGCTAGAGAAATGCAAAGGGGCTTGCCTTGTTTTAAAAAGACATCATGGAGTTCAGTTCAAGCACATTTATTAATTTATGAGAGAAGTCCGCTAGGCGCGCGGACGCCACAGTTCCACTGATTGAGTTGCCGTTGCCAAGTTGCGCGACGGTCGGAAGGCGTTGCAAGGGGTCAACGCCCTTCCTCAACTGGAACGGGCTCGTGGGACGGCGCCGGTAGGCTGTGGCGATTGGACCGTTCCGAGCGCGAAGGCACGCACCGGCGCCGTTTGTTTATATTGGCGCGGCCCCGCTAGCTACCGGAGTGAGTAGCTTCGGTTCCGCGGCCACAGTTCAATTCCCGGCGCGTTTTCGGGCGCACACGTCTGACGTCGCACAGGTCTTTGGTCTCGTCCGTGTCCTTCTCTCCCGAACACGTCCGCCTCCACTCGCTCTCCGTATGCTTCTGTCCCTTCGTCTACGGGTTCACATCTGCACACATCTTCCCTCTCGTCACGTGTTCAGACTAGTCAGTCTGATTGGATCTGTGTCGAGTCGTGATTCGTCTGTTTGGTCACGTGCAGGGTGAATCCCGAATTTCTATACGTCTCAGCTTATGTGCCCTGTCCTCAGCTTCCCCTGTTCGAATATCTTGTCATCTAAGGGGAATCAAGAGTGGTTTGTTAGTCACAGACGGGGAAGTCCCTTCTCGTATATAGTCTGTATCAGAGTCGCTAGATCCCCTTAGCGTGGCGTCTGCTGTCTTGTGCGAATGTCTTGCTTGGGTGTTTCATCACAATATGAATCCAGTGAGCCGAGCGGAAAGCATTATAACGCATGAAACTAACTTTTCCCGATATTTAACTTGTTTAATTCAATTTGAGCTGATGCATATTTTTTCCTCACCTATTTTTGAATTGAATTGAATTTGCCTTACTTTACGTGGCGAGACTCGGGCCATCAGGCCCGCTCTTCCGTCTGACCACGCAAATTTCGCTACGCTCCTTTCACCAACTAGCAGAGAAAGAAGATATTTCTTGGGCGAGAAACAGGCGATATTGAATTTAGCTCAGAGGCGTCATTTAGGCTTGAGGATCTTTTACATGCAAGTAAATCTACTAACATGGGACAGCCGGCTTTACTTCCCCTCCGAAGGAAGGCGTACGAAGGATTTTGTCGCCCTAAAAATCCACGGCTTCGATCGGGTTTGAACCCGCCAACTTGGGTACAACAGTCCGGTACGCTAACCGTTACACCATCGCCGCCGCCGGCTGGGAGCAACTATTTCGCGACCTGGGAGCAACTTATCCTTCAAACTGCATCCTACTTCACTATTCAACCGATCGTAACGGGGGCAACGAAAGAGATCGCCGCGACGTAGGAAATCGCTGGGACGAGCGAAGAAGCAATGTCGCGTCGCAGGCGGAGAGCAGAAGTGCGCGCATCCCGGAAAGCTGATGTCGTCCGAAGCAGGTAGACATCGGCTTTTAGGACGAAACGCGGGTGCGGTAGAGATGTCACTAATTAGGGCCGTCATAATTGAATTAATCGAGGAAACGGGTCGCGGTGCCGATCATATTAGAGCTAGGAAGTGTCTGATTCAGGGCCGGATTTAAGTAGTGCGGGGCCCCAAGCACAAAATTGTGTTGCCCCCCCCCCCCCCGAAAAAATAGCTCCATCTTTATTAAATAAAAAATGTATTATAGTACAAGTACTTTCAAACATATGAAAACATATTTTTTTATAGAAATTTTTACTTGTTACATTTTTTTACATTAAATACATACATAATTACAAAAAAAATTACATATTCAGTTATAAGTAAAGGAAATAAAGTATAGTTAATATTAGACTAATTTAACATGTAATAAATATTTTTAAAAAATGTTTTGAAATTGTACATTTTGTTACACAGTAGACTATTTGATTAACAATTATTTCACAGACAAAAAAATATAGTATGCGTATTTTTCCGAAACGCGGGGCCCCTGGTGAATGGGGGCCCCCAAGCAACTGCTTGTTTTGCTTGTAGGTAAATCCGGCCCTGGTCTGATTATCACAGGAGAGTGCGAAGGTGGGCCAGTTGATATTCTAGTTGATTCAGAGAGCGAAGTATCAGCAATTTCAAAACTGTTCTATTTAAAATTAAAGAGCGAACCCGCAAATTTGCCCGAGTTTCCCCTTTTGAAAAATTACGTCATTGGAGCTGATAGGAAGAAAATACATCCCATTACAAAACAGAGAGCTAAGTTTAGATGTTTTTTTTTGGGGGGGGGGGGGTGAGCTAAAGGTTTGCGTAGTTTTGAGAGAGAAGGGGCTTAGGTTCGAACCGTCGTTTTTAATGCCGTTCAGCGGCGAGAATAATGAATTAATCACTGATGATTTCAGGATTAACAGCTTAAATAGGGGCGAGATAATCACCCAATATATTGATCGCAACCACTGTCTGACAGAAACCGAGAATGGTGCTTTACGAGACTTGTTGCTCAATAATTTTGAAATTTTTCTTCGGCCATTAAGGATTTTCTCTTTTGTATTCAATTAACCGATCACTCACCATTTAAATCTGTAAATAATATCCTGTTCCATTTGCTTCGAGAGCAGAAGTAGATAAGACAATTTCACGATTGCAGAAGGTATTATTAAGAGGGCTTCTACGCCTTACATCAATCCCTTAATGATTGTGAAGAAGGATGGTGGTGTTCGCATTTGTCTTGAAGCTAGGAAGTTGAATCAGGCCACTATTCCTGATCACGATTTAGTCGTACCAATTGACGTCACTTTAGGGAAATTCCATGGAGTTAATTATTTTTCAGCTATTGATTTCATTTCTTCATATTGGCAAATCGCAATTCATCACGATGACCAGAAATACACAGGATTGTTGTGTAATGGTTCAAGTTATGTTTGGTGTTGCACTCCTTTCGGACTCCGAAATTCGGGCTACTGAATTTATTACGTGTCTGGATCACAAATTGCCGGATCACGAGAAGAAATTTGTAACGCGATGATTCAGTTATCATCTCGCAATCTTTCTCAGAGCATCTCGAGCCCTTCCGAGAAATTTTCAAACTTATGTTGGATCACAACATGCAACTAAACATCGAGAAATCCCAATTCTGCACTCAGGAGATCCGTTTCTAACCTTAAAATTACAGGGGTACCTGCAGTATCGCCACTTCACAATCATTACCGATCATCGCGCTCTCACGTTCTTAAATAAGTGCCACTGCACGAACGCGCGCTTGCTAAGATGGGCATTATGGTTGCAGAAATTTGATTTCACGATTCAATATCGCAAAGGGACCGAGAACGTCTCCCCGGATTATTTGAGCCGGCTATCACGGAAAGAGAACGGTTGCGGAGACAGCAGGCCGAATTTTCAGATGAATGCCATTAAAATTAACGTCGAGTCCATCCCGGAAATGCGAACCTCAAATTTAAAATTACTACAAGAGCAGGACGAAATAATAGGCAGGGTTAAGAGATTTTTGAAAGGCGAATTAAGTGCTGACGACAGCTTATACACCAAGTTCCAGAGCAACGATACTGCTTTCAAGTCATCGGCTGATTTAATTTTATTCAGGACCTCGAGTGAGCCCGAACCACAAAACAGGATTTGGATTCCGACCGCTATTACCAAGAAACTGACGCTTCATTTACGTCAGAAGTACGGGCAATACGGCAGTAAGAAAATTATAGCCATCGCTCAAGCGTTCGCTTATTGGAAAAAAAATTACCAGAAAAATTAGAGTAACGATTGCTAATAATAATAATAATAATAATAATAATAATAATAATAATAATAATAATGTCTTTATTAATGGCGAGGCTCAGGCCATAGGCCCTGCTCTTCCGCCTAACCTCTGAATTTACATACATATAGAGTAGTAACATTTTAAGAGGGGAGGACAAGCTGTACATTTACGTCTGGAAGAACAAATCTAGGGACAATCTCGGCATACGACTTAAGCGATTGAATAAACCCAGAAAACCTCACTCGGGATGGCGGCTTAGGGCCGAACATCATCAATTTACGGAGAAAAGTGGAAGAGAAGGAAAAATAAGAGAAAGGACACATAAATGAAAATGAAGAGGAAAAACAGGAGGAGAAAGAAGAGAGACCGAGAGGGGGGACAACCTGTACATTTACGTCTGGAAGTGCAAGACAAGGAACCATCCCGGCGTACGCCTTAAGCGACTGAATAAACCCAGAAAAACCTCAATCAGGATGGCGGCTTAGGGCCGAACATTAGTAGTGAGTAAGTTGTACATAGTAGTGAAAGGGAAGTTTCGTGAAAGAGAAAAGAAAAGACGTACAATCGGCTGATTTAGTCTGTCTAGACTTATAAGAGCCACTGCCTACAGCCCGCTACGGTTACAAACACGTGATGGTGGTATGTGACGCGTTTTCCAAACTCACGCTTACATACCCCATCACTAGGCCCACGGCACAAAACTGTTCGAGGAAACTGGCGCGGGAGTATTTTTAAGAGGCCGGGCAAAGTAAGAAAGTACTCTTAGATCACACTACGCAATTCACAGGGAACCTCTGGCATTCTACGTTAGAAGGATTAGGCGTACGCGTAATCTTCTCGTCTATCTGACATCCGCAGACCAACCTCTGTGTGAGAGTCATGCGTGAACTATCACGATTATTCAGGGTGTTCGTGACCGACAACCACAAGAGATGGCCGGAAGAAATACCCCATATAAACCGATGGATTAATCGGGTGCCGCACGAGAGTGCAGGCTTGTCTCCTGACGAGATTTATTTTTGGGAAGAAGCCTCTCTTAGAGCGCCTGGCCACGCACAGAACCTTAAAGTTTGAAGACAGGTGTCGCATTCCATAACGCGTAAGGTGAGAGGGTGGGGGTGAGGCAATGTTGTACATTGTTACATAGGGGTAGGGGGAGTTAGCTTATTGTTATGTAATGATGTCATTTATTACTTTAATTTGTCAATATTTACAGAAATAATCCCTTTTATTCAGTCTTAAACAAGACTTAAGACAAAAATTATATATAAATTAAAAAGTGATGTACATTCTTGTAATAAAAGGAAGTATTTTTTCATCAATGGTATATTACTTCAATCTTTTACATTTCATACATTACATGGATAATGTTCAAAACTGATCTATAATATATTCAAGAATCCAATTAAATTAGTACTGGTAACTCCCTCCTATGCTATGAGGGCGTCTGCCCTGCTTGTTGAGAGAAATATTTTTACCTATGCATCCTTCTTTCCCTAAAAACGCCTCCACACTCATTATCGTTAAGTTCAGCTACCATTGCTAACTATTTCTGACAGTTGGAAACGTTTAGGTTTTATTTAATAGACATAAATGATTTAGTTTAAATTAATTTTTTAATTACCTGTAATTGCAAGATGATATTTTGATTCTTTTTGTAAAGAGGTCTTTTAAAAGATGCCAGCACAAGGCACAAAAGCGGATTTTTTTGAACTCGCAAACTTCTGTAGTAAACTGCATGATTATATCCCTTGGCCATGCACAATTCAAGGAAGGAAGTAGTCAGTTTTCAATGTATTGCATTTTGCATGTTAAAATTGGGGATAGCGCTACAATGAATTTCATTTCTCCTCCTATCTCTTCTTTATTCACACAGTGTAAAAAGAAACTAAATTCAATATTTATTGAAAGTTCTGAACTGACAAAAAAGAAACCACAAATATACTAGTTAATGAGCAAGACAGACTGTTTCTAATTTACATATCAAATAATGAATTTCTTTAATCATTACAAATTTGTATATGAGTATCACATATTTGTATATTTGTATCATTACAAATTTGAATATGTAGACAAAATAAAATTAATACAAATTGTTTTACTGTTATATAATTTATTTTTACATTTTATAAATAGGGGGTTGATGCAAACATTAAGTACTCATTTAGTGGGGGCTGAGGCTTTTAACAGTGCATTACAGGTGGAAGTGGGGTATAGAAAATATACCAAATTTGCTTTATGTAATTAATGGATGACCTCTAAGGAAAAAATTGACTGAAATGGGAAGAAGAAATTGTTTCAGTTAGAAGGATTAAAGAGAGAGTAAGATGATAAAGTCAAACTAAGAAAAACCATAACACATTTTAAAATGAATTAAATTTTTAAAAAATTCTATATTCTGTAGAAATATTTAACAAAAGAAAAGAAGAAAAATTGGTCATTGAATAAAAGACAAACAATGATATTGTTTTCGTGGTGAAATAATTGGACATAGATCTATAGGCTGGTATAAAAATAATAATGTAAAATATAAAAATCAATCATATAAAGGACTAACTAAATGAAGCATCGCTAATATCAAACCAAAAACATATGAATAAACATTCAGAGAAAACTAGCTCTTGTCAATCAACAATTGTAATAATAATAATTTTACAATTAGTACTAATAATAGAAAATGACTATTGGATTCTGGTGCAAGTCATTTATGGGTAAATATAAAAATATATTTTCTTCATAATAAAAATAATTTATACATCAAAGAACGGATCACACATTGATGATTAAATGACAAAAAGAATACAAAATGAAAATACTGCAATTGATTTTCTAAACACGAATATTGATAAGGAATGTGAATCTTGTATGTTAGGTAAATTGACAAGAAAAATTATTAAAGTATAATGCAAGACACATCTGATATACTACAATCAATGCACACATATTTGATAGAACTTCCTTAAAGTAGAACTGTCCTTGCGGGTTTGCCTATATCTATGAAGTTGGTGGCTAATGCAGGGGTAGCATTGCAAATTGGACAGAGTTAACACCAGTAGGGTCATCCATTCTGTACAGGCCTTAGTGGAGGAGCCACATGAAGTGGCATCCTACAGCGACCTATCAGAAAAATTCCTTTCCTTGCTTCCTTTCCTACCTACTCCTCTTCTTCTTCTTTCACAGCTAGCAAAAATGTATTTCTTCCACTTATTTGTGCCTCATCGTACTCATCTGTCCTATTGACCACCTTTGTTTTCAACCCTGATGCTATTAGGTTTCGAGGGCAAGGCTGTTATTCATTTTTCACCTTCATCTTAATTTTCTTTCTAATTTTTTCTCTTTCATATCAGACAGGGAGGGAGGCTCTGAAGCCAGGTAAAGGCAACCTCCCTATGGCATGGGAAGCCACAAGAAAATCCCTTGGTCCTCCTGTATGGGCTATTGGCCTACACCTCATGCCTTGGAAAAAGGAAACAGCTGCAATATTTCTCACCAAAGCCTTTAAATCTGACAGATACATTTTACAACGGCTTTGGGCAAGGAAAACGACTAAGAAAATTGGAACTTGGAATATTCAAAAGCTGTCAACCAAAGATACAGAAGTACTCAAAGAAATTGACAAGCATCATATGGATATTGTGGCATTTTCAGAAACAAAAACGAAAGGTAGAGGTTCAGGAAGTGCATAGATGTTAAGTGTAACAGAGCCTGGAAGATTATAAAAAGAATGAGAATGGAAAAATTAAGACATGTTGAGAATAATCTCAATTATTCAAGGTCTCTTAACTGAGAGAACACAGTTTATAAAAGCCTATCAATAAGAGTAGCCGCAAAATATATAAACACTTATGGTACCTTACAGATGAAATAAGAACAACATTGGCTCTCTCAAAGAATAGGAAGGCTCGTGGGCCAGGAAATATAAGTGTAGAACTCCTAAAAGTAGTACCTGATAGTGTGGTGGCAAAACTTGCAACCATTTATAATTAATTTCTTCAGCAAAGTGATCCACCAAGTGCATGGAAGGCTTTCATTACTCCACTCTATGAGAAAGGAAGTACGTGAGACTGTAACACCTATCGAGGGATACATGTAATGTAAGAATTGAATATCAATTTGTAGAATTGGAGCAGAATGGTCTTGTGGTAGAGTGGTTGTGTATTGATGACCTGTTCTCTGTGTAGTTCACAAAACATAACACTACGGTTTTACTACTTCCTTGAACCACATGTGGGTCACAGATGTTTACACCTTCTACAGCATATATTTCCATGCAACTCCCCATTTCTGTACAGATTTTGGTGTGGACTTACTAGAATGGTCATAGAATTTAGAATTACACCAAAATGTGAGGAAAAATATTTTAATTTTTGAGAACATTATTGTAAAACTGTCTGAGAGTCAGGAACGTTTGGACGCGGGGAGATATTTTAATGTTTTCATAAGGCCAGGGAACATGTTAATTAATGAGCTTAATAGAAAAGCAAGTGGAAAGAGCAAGGATTATCCATCTCATATCAGTTGATCTATGAAAGGAATTTGATTGAGTGCCATTAAATGAGTTATGGGCAAGCATGATGGAAAGTGGTATAGACACAGCCTGCATTTATATTTATATACATTCTTTAATTTTTATGACTGCAACTGAAGTAACTCTGAATTTAAAAAATTGGTAAGTCTTCCATTTTGTACCTTGATAACTTTGCGCAACCCTTTTTGCATGTGAACATTTTAAGTTCCTCTGTTCTCAAATGTAAGAAATGTCAAATTTGCTAGTCTTTGGTGCATCATAGGTAATCTTTGAGGTCGACTGATTCTCATTAGAACTGAAAATGTGGACTCAAAGAGCTGTGCTGCAACCAAAAGCTTTCGTAACTGCTAACATTTTTTAGGTAGATAAGATTTTTGTTTGTGCATTTCTTTGAATACACAAGAATTTTCTATTTTTTTTCAAATAACTTTGTGCATTTAGCATCTTCTTCTGAAGATCCAGTATCTGCCAAGAGAGAACATGCATTCTACATGCATCAATGAGACTGTATTTACTACGTAGTGATTGAATTACGTGTTTGCACTTATGTGTTATAAGAATACAGTGTGTTACCACATGAAGCATATTTAGTTTTGTAACCTATGCCACACAACTATTTCTTTTCATCAACATTATTTTAACAACAGCACCATATTTTCATCAACTTTAAGTGGAATAGTTATGACAGAATTCTAATTATTAAAATCTATAAGTTCACAAAGTTTCAAAAGTATCGCTTCTATTGTTTCATCATAGTTAACATAATTTTGTGTATCATAACTCTCTAAATCACTAATTTTTATTTGGGATCTTCACAAATGACAGGCATAGTAATATATAATGGTTATACTCAAATTTGAATTTTTTTTTAGCTTTTTATGAAAATACTCTCGTTAACCCTCGAATAAACTTATTCATTCACAGAGTTCAGCTTTAGACTACAAATGACACTAGTGTTGTATGTTATTGTAACCCACAGCAATTGGTAGAAAACAATGGCAACCCACAAAACCAAGACGGATGCAACAGCTAGTTGGCGTGCTATGAATGCGATATTTCTTCTATTTAAGACAGATGTATTCCAGTTTTAGTGATTCTGATCTTTTTGATGATGGCTTTGAGGACAATGACTTCATTTTCACCAATGAGAAGAATGATTTCTCCAATAATATTTATTCCAGTTGAAGTGAATACTTGTTTATTACAATTATTTTCATGTCAGCTAGGAAAGCATTTTTGTCATATTACTGTGTTTACCTGAATATAAGACAATCCTCTAATTTTGTAGAGACCTCTGGAGAATTTTAAAAATTTGGAACTAATTCTTACTAATGAAAATAAAATTTCAAGATGTCTTAATTCACTAGAACATTGTATTGATGACGAGAATGATAAAACTTTTTGCCTGAACCACATCTGACAAACATTGCCTGAAACAATCATGATTTTTCTCATTACCTTCATCTTCACATGTATAAATCTTCTTTCTTTAGTCCTCCTAGTACTATGGTGTCCTCTGAACTTTTAGCTCCCCCCCCCTTTTCAAAGCAGTCTCTGATGTGTAATCTATTAAAAGCTTTTGCGAAATCAAGGTATATTATTGGTTCCCTGTTATCCAAAGCTCTTCTACAGATGTTGATAGAGCACAAAAGTTTAATACAGTGGATCTACCTTGGATGAATCCATGCTGTTGCTCACGGATGATATTTCTCTTTGTAAATTATATTATTCCTCTATTCTCCGAGCTATAAGCCTTTCCATGACCTTTCCTACTACACTTGTAAAGCCAATCAGCCAGTAATTTTTTTTTTTGATTTCCACTATATCTCTTCTTCAAAATTAGGGTAACAATGTCGCGTTTCTTATAAATTGGTATTTTGGACAAATGCAAAATGGTACATTCAAACTATTTTATGATGTTTTAATACTAATATGTAGTTATTATAACTTGAAAATTGAAAGAAGACATCAAGGAAATAGTAAATAATTATTATACTGCCGATCAGAAGAAATTAGCAAAGAAATAGTGACCAATCAGGATGTTGTTGGGTGTCCACTATATTAAATAGAAAGACTGGCAAGAATTAAGTTAAATAGATACTGTTTTTGATTAATCCAAGCAAGATGAATACATGCCAATTGATCTACATAGGAAAAACTGCATCATTTTCGCACTAGACTGGATATCTCCCATTTATCGTAATTTCACAAGTACTATGGAAGTTTTTTCCTCACTTATTTCAAAAGCAACACACTTTTCTGGCACTATTCAATTTATGCTCATAGTATTTATAATTAATTCTCTACCACACTGGAACATTGAAATTTGAACCTCCATAATTGAAGCTTAATCACAAGCACCAATCCCTGCAATTGTCTGCTTTTTACCTAGGGTTGATATTTTTTCTAATTTCACAAACAATTTTTTGTAGGTTTTTAAAAATTTGTATAATTTTTTACTAAAAGAAGAAGTGTTTTTTAACAGGTTAGCATTGTGTATTTCTAGCTTGAAAAAAAACAGGAATGTTTTGCACCGTAGAATTGTTTAGGTCTCAGTATACCACTTTTTTTTAATCCTCTCTCTCTGAACTTTAGATTACAAATTTTAGAATCTCCAGACAGATACTATAATGCTTGGGGTCCCCAAACTAGTAACTCTGGAACTGACGTCACAGAAACACACCACACAAGATATATGAAAATGAAAAATACAACACATTTTACTTTGAAGATTATTTATTAATAAGCATAAAAATATATGGTTTAAATCTTAGTTGATAAGACCAATTTGCTCTTAACCTTACCCAAAGATTTTTTTTCATACTTAACATTTTGTTATTAATGGAATATAGCAGCATATTTTTATTTTTTTATAATGTTTCTGGGGTTTGGACAAGCATACCCACTGCAATGTACAGTGTAATTCAATTAAAGCAATTAGAAATAGAAGTTTTCATCAATATTTGTAATTGCACTTTAAGTAGGCAATATTTCTGTAATAAAAATCACTTCAACTGCGCAACTTCATACAAATAGGCTGCCAACAACTTTGTCTGAAAATAAGAAACAGACATGTCCATAGATGAGAGCAGGTAGTTTAAATTTATAATTTCTATTCAACATAGTTAAATAATTTCAAATTTCAAATCTTATTAAATGAAGATTTTTAAGTTCAGGGGCATATCTGGGGAGGTACAAACAGTGCATTGCACTGGTTCCCCGAAATAAGGGTCCCTTAACGACTCCCGCAGTCCGATCTCAACAAAGAATAAGACAAATCGCACTCTGTTCCCATTGCACCAGCCATATTCTTACACTTAGATTTCAAACTCTTAATTTAACATTTGTTGCAGACAGGAGTCTCATTTGAAACTTCTGCACCTGGGTACCTGAAAACCTAGCTACATAACTGCTTAGTATGTTTAGAAATTTCAACAAATGGTCACTATGAATTCCAACAATATTCTAGCGCAGAAGATACTCAATGGAATAGTGGAACTGTAGAATTGTTACGGTCAGTTAAAAAAACACAACATTTTGTAACCTTTACACAATAATGAAGATTAGAAACACAGCTAGTCATAAGAAGAGGTCTTTGGTTATTAAAATTCTAGATATTTACCATAATTTTGTTTCCAAAATTATCTTTGGGACAGTCATATTCAATTCTTTGTGTTGTGACTTACAATTACGCATATTATAGAAAATAGCATAAGGGGGATAGATGGAGCCCACAATGCTTTTAAATGGAATAAATGAAAGAAAGGGTTTAAAAGAACAAAGGAAAAATTCACTTGCATTTCTTCATCCCGCCCATCCATTATATTACTTTTCATTTATTTCAGACGGGTCATCACAGAAAATCATTATTATAGTATTGTCCATCATGAATTAATACCAGACTATATCAGACAGTTTGAGACACCACATAAATCTTCAGATAACGTCTCAGGGTGTTGTTACATCTAGTTTGATAAATACTCATTTATGGCATTCTGCATTCACCATCTGATCAACACCTGATAACTAATTTTACATGCTTCCGTATTTCGCAAACTGAATATATTTTAAATAAATTAATAGTGAGATAAAGCTATAATCCTAATCTTGTTAAGAAAAGTGTATTTGTAAAACTCATTCTAAAATAAAGGAGGCAATGAAATACCAACATCTAATTTCTTCTCTTGTAATCAATTTCCCCTTAAAAAAAATATTTTGGAGATGCTTATCACAGCAAACTACTTCTACCTTCAACAAATTTTGAATCCTATAATACATAATAACTTTTTTGGTGGCATATACTAATTGAATATGGAAGAAATTTACATCTAAAATCAATCTCAATTTTAGTAAACCATTCACTGTAGCAAGAACAGAGTTTCATTGATTTTGTTTATTTCATATTAGATTATGGCTGATGGAGTATTAAAACAATAAATATATGCAAATGACCTGTTAATAAATAGATATTATCCTAGCTGATAGTCACAAAAATTATTAATAAGAATGGAAAAACAGCTTACCCCTTGTATATAATTTCTGATGTCAAGTTTTTCATTCTGAGAATGAGCACCATCATCAGAGGCACCTACTGGCAGCAGCAGAACATTCTTTCCAGTAACCTCCTACAAGAGAAGTGAGAAAAAAGGTGAAAAATAGTACTTGTTTTGTAGTTTAATCTATATCACCTTGTACGCAAAGTGTACGACTACATTTTTATTAACTTATATTATTTGAAGTTATGGATAATGGAGTGCACACGAAAGTGCATAAAAATGTGATTTAATTCTTTGGTATATTGTCACTGTTTCAGTTCTTTTCATGCGTTTTTGAATGTGATATCATTCACACTGTTCACTACACGGGAGTACATACAGTCTTCTTTCACTTCGTGGTGATGTGAGATTGCACAGATTTTGTAATGGAACCCATGAGTCGCCAGTCTTCCAAGTCACCCATGAGTCATGTGTCTTAATTCCTGGTTTGTTTCTGTCCATTTTCTTTCCATCATGGCATCTGTTGAGTAAAATTCTGGCCATATTTGCCTTCTCTTCTTTTTTCTTTTTCTAACACTTGTGTACTTTGCCTGGTGGATGGTAGTAGTAATTGGTATCTTAAGTCCTCAATGTAGATTGGTTCTCTGGTCAGTTCATATACTAATCTTGATTTTGTGTTCTTTGGAAGAAATGGGACTCTCTTTAGAAATCTTGCCTTAGTTCTCTCTATGGACCTTAGATCAGCTATTCATAGTTTTTCCCATATTAATTGTATTCCATATGTTATGATTGGGCTAATGAGTGCATGAAATATTTTGATTGCTGATTCTAGTGACAGTTTGTGGGTAGTTTTTATTGAGTACATGGCTCTAATTGCAGTTGCTGCTTTTTGTCTGATATGAATTTTCAATGTTCTTCCTAAATATCTGTAATATTGAACTGTTTTGAGATATTTGTTCTTTAATTTTCTTTTCTCACTTGCTGCTATTTTTCCTATTTGAAAGGTCATCTGCACTGTCTTGCTTTTATAGACTTGGAGGTAGTTTTCTTCTGCCCAATGCTTCTAAATTGTCCGTGGCTTGTTGGAGGCTTGTCAGGCTGATGGAACCACAATATCATCTGCATACATGTGCAGGAATGTTTCCTGACTGTGCTCTGTTACCCTTGTTATGTCTGTGGTGAGTATGTTGAACAGAATGAGGCTTATTGGGTCCCCCTGCATGACTTCGTTTGTTTGAACGATGTCTTCAGAGAAACAGACTCCGTCATATATTTTTACTTTGTTGTAAGCCAGAACGTTCTCCTTGTGATGTGCATTTCTCCTACCATGTGTGATAGCTTTTCCAGTACCCTTCAGGAGGTCAAATGCCTTTGTGTAGTTAATAAAGACTGCATAGTATATTCCTTTTGGCTGTTTCAGGGCTGCTTCTATTTCGTGTAATAAATTACTGATCGCCTGGAGGGTGGTTTCTCTGTGTCCTGTTGTTCTGGAATTAGGTGGTTCGTCTCTTTCACAAGTCTATCCATGATTAGTTTCCGAGAATATTTTGAAACCATTACTTTTGAGCGCAATTCCCCTGTAAGCGTTGGGGTCAGGTGCATCCCATTTTCATCATCATACAATAGTTATATGATGGATTTTTTCCATGTTTCTAGTATTTCTCTGTTTACATTTCTATTAACTAATTTTCTGTAGCTTTGATATGTTCATTGTATATTCCATTTGGCCCTGCCACTTTCTTGCTTTTAGTCTTCATTATTATTTGTCTTACTTCTTCTTTAGTGAATTGAATGATGTTTTGGGTTTTTGGGTTTGGGGTTTCCGCGCATAAGGTTGTGTGTTGTTTGTTTAGGATGTCTATGAAGTGGTTTTCCCATGTGCTCATATTGTTGAGCTCTGTCTGCCTTATTTGAAGTTATGATTTCCCATAAGGATGCAAGGACCTCTATATCCTGTGGTGGGATTGTTTTAACAAATCACAAATTTATTTTTGGAATACTATATGATTTTGGCAAGTTATTTTTGGAACTATATGCATATTGTATGAATGTGGTTCAATGGTAAGTTAGTGACAATAGTTCTCTCATGGTAAGCGATTTATATTTAAAATACCAAATAATTCCTTGTGCTCAAGATTAAGTTTTATATCGTCTATTAAGATCTTCCTCCAGCTGGATGGCGAGATCTGGCACTGACCTACCGTTGGGTAGCGTGGTTACCCCCAATTAGGTATCTCCCACCAGTGGGGCACCGCCCCTGCTGGGACAAATTCTAAGTTCCTGACCGGTCTCCTGGCATATGGTAGTGTAGTGCATGTTAGTGTAAGTGTGTAAGGGGTGAGGATAGGAAAAGGAAGCGGAAGGAAAGATCGCACGCAGTCCGTGGCCCGTTTGACTGAGGTACTGTTCCGGCTTTTGCCTGGTGTTGATTGGAAAAACTACAGGAAACTACTGATCAGAGCAGCTGGGATCTAGAATTCTCCTCCATACAACCACTGAAATTGACCTAGCTATCTAGCTAGTATTGTAAAATCCTGTCACTGTCAGGACTTGAACCTGGGACCTCTCGGTCAGAGGCGTTGCAGCGACATCAGTTGATGCACTGAGCCACCTCTCCCAATAGTGAAGTTGTCAATGGAGAGTTCTGCATTCACAGGCTCTCTCATAACTGTTGCAATTCTTTCGATAGCATGAGGAAACAATGAATCAGAATGGAAACCCCCCTTGGGAACTGGTGACTGAAAAATAAACTTTAAAAAAGTGGACTAGGAAAGGCCCTAAAATAAGGTAATTACAAATGACAACGGGAGTCATCCTGTGAGTCGCTAAGGAAGAGTGGTGTTCCTCCAGGTTGTATTAATATCCTGCAGGGTATATTAATATCAAAGGAGTTTAAGGCAATCATTATCGAAAATCTCTGCGTATTATGAAAATGTTCATGGCTTACATAAAAAATTGTCACTTTTTACTACATCTATTTTATCTCATGAGGACATTTTGGACATTTGTACCTTTTAATTTTTACCGAGACAGGGTTGAATGAAGGTATTTGGGTATCTGATTTGGGATTATCAAATTACATTATCTATAGAATGGAAAGATTATCTTCTCGAATGATCACAAGAAAGGAGGTGGTGTGGTAATAGATGTTTACAAAAGGTTTATTTCTGAGCTTATTCTGGTAGTGGATGTCTTGGCTAAACAACGGTTGGTATTAATTAAGATAGATATTTCATAATAATTTGATAGTGAGTACAGTATATCCACCTTGGTATTCCAGTAACTCGATTCAATTGCTTAAATTGAAATATTATGCACACGTGCAATTTAAAAAATGTTTTAATGATTTGAATTATTTAGAGTTTTCTAATTTGAGAAAATTATGAGAAAACAATCTAGTAAGTTATGTTTATGTCTCTGAAAACTGAATTAAGTATAATGTTAAATCGTTTTGGAAATTTACAAACTTTTTAAAGAATGCAAAAGGGTTACTGAATTTCATGTATTTTAATGATAAAAATACTGATAGTGGGCATGACATAATGGATATGTTTGCTGGCTTTTTTGAATCAATGTATGTCCCTCAGTCATCAACTGTTTTGAATAATCACTAACAATTCTGTTATAATTATAGGCTACATGCATTTAAGCCAATACGTCATTTTTTGGAACCAGTTTTACAATTTCTGTTTAATAAATCCATTCAGAAAAGCTACATTTTCATCAGTATGGAAATATAGTTACGTGACTCCAATATTCAAATTGGGGAAAAGTGTGTGGATTGGAAATTATAGACATATACATAAAATGAGTGTCATATTGAAACTTTGAAGCTATTGGCACTGAAAAGCTGATGATGCAAGTAAATATAGTATTGATTGACGAACAGTATGGTTTTAGTTTGAAAAGGTCGACAACTACAAATTTGACGATTTTACAGCAATCTATTATTGAGAAATTAGAAACAAAGTCCCAGGTTGATGTTGTGAATACAGATTTTGCTAAAGCATTTAATTCTGTTGATTATAGCACTTTACTATCAAAACTTCAACACGTAGGTATTGATGGAAGTTTCCTGAAATGAACTGGTAGCTATTGAGAGGCAGGATACAAAAAGTAAAATATGTCTTTTGTATCTATGGATATCGGGGCTACCTCAGGGACGCACACTGTTTCTCTTGTTCATTAATGAAATAAAGTATTGTTTCTCTTCAGATTTATTTTTGCCATTAGTTGGCAACATGAAATTGCATGTGGAAGTTAAAAGTCTTAAAGATTTTGCTACACTTCAGTTGATCTTGGATTCTCTGGTTTTGTGGTGCAAGAATAATATATTAAGTTGAAATCATAATAAATGTAAAGTCATGAGATACTCTCAAGCGAGTAATATTGGGCATTATGATTATGTATTAAATGGACATTGTTGAACTTGATTTCTAATTTTAAAGATCAGGGAGTCATCTTCGACTCAAAACTCAAATTTGATAGTAACATCCAATATATAGTGGATAAAGCATATCGCAAGTTTTGTTTTATGACGACACAAATATTCCAACTTTTAAAATATTTTATCTATTGTTAATTATACCTACTATACTATGCTTCTCCAGTATTGGCCCTCTTTCATAAAAACTATATAAACAAAGTTGAGTCCATCCAGAATAAATTCTTCAGATTGCCATCACTCAAGCTACCCCATGATTAGAAATAGGTTGCTAATTTGCTAAATTATAGTTATCTCTCCTCCTATCATAATTTGAATGATTTCTTGTTTTTTATAAGCTTTTAAATAAAAATGTTGATAGCCATACATTAGTATCAAAAGTTTGATGGAAAATTCATCTCAGAAGTCTTGGAAATAATAAGGAAGCACTATATGCACTGCCATTCGCTGGAACTACTTTGTTTATCAAGGAAAGTTACTTTGACCATTCATGGGATGAACAGTTTCTTGAAAAAAACTAATGCAGTTAATAATGCATTTATTTATATTTCTACAAAGCAACATTTCGAGCCTCAATTTGCCCCATCATCAGGCTAGAAACAACACATTTTTCAAATACTATACATTCTGTTTAAAACACAGAAGTGGGTACATAACCCAAAAAGATTCTCACGTATGTGTTTTAATTTGCTAAATATTAGTTCTCATATTAAAATTCTGTAATTTACATATTCCTGACATTTACAACATTCCTTGTTGGTCGCATTTGTTTTTGTATATTCACAATGTTATAAATACCCCACTTTTACATTAGTATAATTTCAATTTTCCCGCAATTTACAAGTTTGTTTGTCACATATAGAAAGGATTTTGCGTTGCGCACAATGCACACTATTACTGCACTTTCCTACTTTTAACGTCAGCAGAATAGACAGACTATTGAAATGGTGCGATATTATAAAGAGTTTTATGAACTGTAACACGAAAACTAGAAGATTTAAATACAGTGAAAATCATTATTCAGCACCTATACTCATTTTCAAATCATTTTGAAATTTAAAAAATTATAAAATATATTAGTTGGAAATCATTACAAACTGCTGAAAATAAACATCTTATTGAATTGGAGAATATATAAACTTCGCATTTTTATCGATTGATGGTATTCATCAAGATGCTCTATCACTGTCCAGTAGTCTGCTTTGAAGAAATTTCATTTCACACCGACATCTTTAGAGGTCTTCTTTATCTTATAATTCGGTTTGTAAGGTTGTAAAAATAACTAGATGATCACTCTGTCCAATATTTGGTCTCAACGTCGGAGGAGTTATAAAATTCTCTTCATTTGTCAGCACTAGATTCAGAATTGCAGGAGTTTGGTTTCCTCTATACCATGTTGGTTCATTAACATTCTGAGTAAGATTAGAATCCACATAGTGTTGCAAAAACTCCTGCTCCACTTCAGTCCTTGAGTACCTCCATGCCTTGTCCAGGCAATAGTGAGAAAGTGAAAATTTCTGAAAATTATAACAGGTTCATGCAATCCACACTCCTTATCAATTTTTTCAGAGAGTTTAAAATTGGATTAACTCGGTTTTGCATCAGATGATGGTGGTCTGTACACTCTGCTGATAGTAAATTGTAATTTCCCAAACTTTAATCTCAGTCATAACCCTTCTACATGATGGTCTTCAAAATCCTGCAGAATCGTTACTCTTACTACCACTGATCCAATTTTCTGTGATATAAACCAGAAATCCTCTCCTGCATCTATCTGGTCTATCCCTGCGATAGAGAAATCAAGAATATGAATCAAAGGGTTTGGGATATTAGAATTAAGCCAAGATTCCGTAACTATCATGACATCTGGTTGTACAGAGATAACATCTGAGAGAAATTGGTCAAACATGGGGATGAAATGATACATTGGTATACAAAATTTTAGGGTTAATTACTCGACTGTTTGTTGCTGCTCCATGCTGTTTCCCTTCCCATAAACAATCCGCAGGTTACCTCTAATATACTTGATAACTAGAATCGGATTCAATTTCTGTTTATCAATCAGTTTTTCCTTGAGATTTTTCAACACCTTTCTCTGCATTGATCATAGTTTACCTTATGTCTATCAGGTACTTTTCTACCCTTTCTCAGTAGCTCTTTAGCAATGTTGGCATTATTCAAGACAACCTTTATAGGTCTGGGATCAGAGGCCTCACAATCTAATTTGCCCAATCGCACGGTATACACCACATGATCTTCAATATATACCTCTAATTTACTCAAAACATTTCTAACAGTTTCCAGATCTTGAGACGCACGCTCCTTGGCATTACCACTATCAGCTTCCTGCATCTTATAAAGGATTACATTTCTTTTGCGAGTATCATGCTCCTTAATCTCTTCAAAAATCATAGCAAGGGATTCAGGGACAGCACTGTAAGTATGGAAATTTCAAAATTCTGTTAAATATCTTCAACTATATTTGCAGTATGTTTTTGCAAGGATTCAATTTCATCACATCTCTTTTCAATATTTTTATGTCCTTCCTTGCAAGCCTTAATATCTGTTGCAAGCTTTTGTACTGTGCCTGAGATCGAAGATGAATGAATAGAAGAATGGTTATAAGAATTTGTTTTTGGAATCCATCCCAATTAGCATGAAGGATTAATCAGTGGGATGAGCAGTTAATGTCAAGATTAGGAATATCAAAGTGGACTAGTGATCGGTAATTAGTCACTGCTAGCAGATCATCAAGAACTCATAATATTAGAGAGATGAATTGCAGAGAGACAGATCGATGAAAGTGTTTGATGCGAGAGACAATTGTGTAGTATGGCCAGTATTTAGAAGGTTCCTTTGGTCAATAATGGTCTCGAGAACGTTACCTCTTGGGTAAACGTGCCACCCGAAATGGGACTTCGAAAATTGAATCTCCCACTGGTAAGAAATAGGGCAGCTTCAAGTTGTTCTTGCTATACGGTAAATGATAAATAATTACTTTAGCATTTTGACCTTACAAACCTAGATTCCAGTAGAAAGTGATTTTTGTAATTCTTTGATTTCATCTTGGCCTAAACTGTACAACTTCATATGGATTTCCAAAACTCCAAGCGCTGTTGTAGGCTCTGGAAACTATTTGTGACATTTGGAAACAGTGAATGTACTGCAATTCTGACAGCTGGCTGGTGGGCTGAATCATAAGCCTAATAACAGATGTGATTACAGGGCCTTGCAAGATATGCCATGGTTTGCTCTTCAACTCAGACAAATCACATATTTGCACTTTTTTTGTTTGTATTAAAATAATGGTAATTTTTTGATAGAAGTGTAGAAACAAAGCATGTGTCAAAAAAGAAAGAAAGAAAAGGATCATTAGAACATTTCCCTTCATTAGAGATTGTGACTTCTAATAGCAATCTCCATTTACATTTCCATCTTTTGTTTCATAGTTGTTTTGAGGTAATCACACAGCATACCAGCTACAAAAGTCTGTGCTAATGGGCACCGCTCACATCCTGTATAGGTAACTCTCGAATTCCTCAGGAGATTGGTATCATAATAACAATTATAATCACTTCACAGAGAGCTCATTCAAGCCTTGTCTTACAAGGGATACAGCCGGAAAGCTGACCCCTATAACGACACACGTTCTTCTCAGATTCTCTGAGATAGAATATGACTCTGCCATGGAAGAGAACATGTAGAGTTGTCATCAATGGCCTACACGCAACTAATGATGATGATGATGATGATGATAATAATAATAATAATAATAATAATAATAATAATAATAATAATAATAATAATAGGTCATCATCGCCACTGCCATCATCACCACACAATCTGAGTTAAAGTACATCTGAAATCCAAACCTACCTGCAATGTTAGTGTTACTGGGATTGAACCACCTTCTCTGGTCATATCAGGAGTGATGTTGTACACATGCTCCGTGGCTTTCTGAGCAGCCTGATAGTGGGGATGTCCAGGATCGGATAGCCAATGTCTTCCACCATGTCCCATATACACCTAAAAAAGTAAGCATTTATTATTATTTACTCCTTGAGAGTTTAAGTAAAGAAAACATTTTTTTCATGTCTTACCTTCATTGAATTGATACTGTTACGCAATTTCCATTGTTCTTTCACATACTCAACAACACACTTCTCAACACCCTCTGGTGTTTGATTCGGAACAATTCTAACAGAAAATTTGCCAATTACTTTTCGTGGAATTACAGTTTTGGCTCCAGATTCACTGAAGGCACCTTCAATTCCGTGAATAGAAACTGAAGGATATCTCCAACGGTGCATCAAAATATCAACCTAAATTAATTATAAAATTATAATTCAATTATAAAATCAGAACCATGAAGAATATTTTTTATTCCAAATTTTAAAGAAAAAACAAAACCAAAACACAAATCTTAAGATCAGAGTATAAGTAACTTCTTAGTTTCCAGCTACATTACACCAAATTCTGAGTAATTAAGTTTTAAAATTCAAAAAGCATAAGGATACAAATAATTATAAAGTGTAATTATTCACAAACCTTGTCATTGTTATAACGCAAACAACTAGCTCCGACTTCAGAACAATATTCAGACACATCAAATTCAATATTCTTATACAAAGCCTTTTCTTCTTCTGTTACAGGAGCAACATCATCAAGCAATCCTTTTATAAGAATATCTCCATTTTTTCCCACAAGCGAGTTGAGAAGATAAATGAGATCAGGAAGTGCTTCGTACCTGAAAGAAAAATATTATAAATTAAAATCATTCACATCTACCCAGACCAATTTATATGCATTATTATTCTAAATAATGTTCATTGTGTAGATGAAAGTTACAAAGCAGACATACTTTGAATTAGAAAGATTGTAATGGTCAAATTTGCACTGAAATAAAGTCTTTTGTACTAAATATACAACAAACAAGGTTTTTTTATTATTCATTTACAGCAGCTCAAAGTTGAATTATTTATTTAAAAATATTTCATATGTAAACTTCTCATTATTTTATTACGCAGATTTCTTCCAGTTTCCATTTTTAAGATTTACACAAAAAGCAGACCAGATATCAGAATGGTTAGGCTACTATATTTCATTTAAGTGCATTATGTCTAGGGAATTCATTCCAGAAGAGTTTAAAATTTAATGTTTTAATATGTATCTTTATGAAAAAAGGTAAACAAAGGAAAATTATGGTTAACTACAGCTATGATTATTAAAAATACAACAATTTTTTCTGATAACTATTATAAGGAGGTGAAATTAGATTCAATTTCATTTATCTTCTATGTGTTTGGGACAATGTGATAAACAAAATTACACAGAATGTAGAATTGCTTGAAAGAGTTAACAAAAAAATTAGTTCCTGCATTTGAAAAAGCCTAGGAATGGGTACACAAACATTTGTATTTTAAAACATACTCTAAATGTTTCTATTAAAAATGAAAACATAAATTATAGTTCATAATATGCTTATCATGCCTGTTAATACTCTTTTATACTTACAATAAATGGATACTTAAAGGAAATTTAAATGTGTTAATATATGTAAACCTGTCTGTTGAGAAAGTGAAGGCTGAGAACAAAAAGTGATGAACTAATAATTGAATGACAAACAAAAGTAAATATTAAGTTGCTGGAAATGTGAAGACTTGGGGGAAATTTAAAAGAATACAATAAATACTAAAAATCCATTCCAATTATGGGCATTGCACACTGTCTTGGTTACTTCAATATTCAAAAAATCTTACATTAAATTACAGGTCAGAGTTATGAAGTACAAGGACAAATTAGATAAAGGTGAGGGAAATGAATTGGTATGGGAATGCTAAAAGTTACTAAGGATAGGGGAGGGGAGTAAGTAGTCAGATTAAGAAAGAAAGAGTTAGGGAATGTGTTATAGGCAGAGAGGATACTCAGGAGCTGAGATTGGAAGACTAAGGAATGAGTGTGTTGGTATAAGTAGGATCAGTGATGAGAGGGAAAAAGAGTTAACTATACAGGAAATGTATGAGAAAATCTTGGAAATCATGTTTCAATCAAGTCTATAGGTTTACTAACTAGACCAGGAATCCAAGATTATTTAAGGAAGAAAGCAAATGAAGAAAAATTAGTGCTACAATAATACATACTTTCTCATATAATTTATAAATGCATGCATTATTTCTAGCAAATCATACAGGGATAACTTCACATATAAATGGCAAGGATAACTTCACATATAAATCAAACATCCAGAGTTCAAGGTCTTCCAATATATTGCCGTATGAATGCATTCAAAAATACAGTATCATTACCTTATGCATATCTGTGTATACATTCTTCTTCACCTTAATAAAGTTGAATGTACCACTTTACTGATCATAGAGAACAATGTTACACTAATATTAATTAAATAAAGTTGCCTCATCTTATCTTTCCCATCATTCCACTGTTCAACAACAAACTTCTCAAATATCCATTGTTTAATTGTTGCCCAATGCAGCTTATGGTGGAAATACAAAATTAAAGTTAAATAAAAGTTCATACAAAATTATGGTAATCTAGTTTTTCAATTTTTCTTTCATATTACATTTAAATCATATTTTTAGGAGAGGAAAACCTAATTGTCTATTTCAATTAGGCGGATTGCTTGAACAAAAATAGATCAATTCATTGAGAATACAAATGTAAAATAAATCATATTCAATAATAAATTATAATTAAAATTAAATTAATTATTTTTCAAATCCTTCTGCTCTATCCCTGTTCTCCGAGGGTTTTTTTTGTGGCCCATAGTTGGTGGGAATCCTGTATAAATATCATTAATTTCTTGCAAAAATTTCCCAAAAACAACTAGTTTTTTCCATACAAATTTACATGAGCTTTTTTTTAATGAGCTGATTTTTTAGAATGAATTTTGTTTGAGACAAAAATTTCTATCTTCCAATCCATTTTTCTGTATCAAGGACCCACAAAACATTGATTCACAACATGTTAGAGGATGTAATTTACAATACGTATGGAGGCAAGATTTACCCACTTTTTCATTATAGGAGCCTGCTTATACGAGCTTTTCTGTTGAAAATTCGCAGTTTTTTCCTTCAACATTTCAATACTTTCTCTACATTGTGTAAGGAGTAGCAAGGAAGTAAAAAGGTAATCGCAAGATTTAGACTTGGTAATGAGATATTGGGAAATAATATTACCTCAAAGAAGAGAGAAGATGCAGCATATGCGAAGGAGAGGTAGAAACTTGAGTCGTAACTTTTGCAGTTGTGGGAAAGAGGAAAGAAGAAACTATGAGATCTATAATAACTGGATAATGTTAAAATAATTGTGGATGAGAGAGGGGCAGGAGTAAGGTGGTGGTTGTTAGATTATTTAGAAAAGAGGAAAGGAAATAATGAAGAGAGAAGAAGAAAATTCAAAATGATTAATATTTTTTTAAGAATTAGGTTGAGAAGTACATAGAAATTGGGAAGAGAGGAGAGATGGTGAGAATAGAAGGATTAGGACTTGGATATGTTATAATATGAATGGATCATAATAATACTTGTAGGTAGATAAACTATGAACTTCCAATTTGATAATTCTTGTTTCGAAATTAATTTTAGTACGGGTATGCACTAACTATGGAGGGTATACCTTTCCCAACCTTCCACTTCCACTGAATCTGCTTTAACAGGAGAAAATGATAGAGATGGTGGGTCTCAGTCAATAATGTGAGTTACCAGAAACCCCTCCCCCTCCCCAAAGCATTTAATAGAGGAAAATTGGATTTAACATATGTTTACTTTAGAATGGGATGCATACCAATAGTGTAGATCAAGGAATACACATAGTCAGGACTATGTGTCAACAAACTTTGTGTTCCGTGCTTAAAGGTCTAAATACTTGATTCATTTGCGAAGCAAGGCACCGGACATACTGTTGAATTCATGACAAGACGGCATTGAAACTCGAGGTGCCGCGATTATTTAGATTGGGGCAGTCTCTCTCTTGGCAGCAATGGAAGTGGACAGTAATAATTTTGCAGATTTAGGCTGGGTAACATTTTGATGTTAGGAAACGGGAAACTTATGTTATTTGTGTGATTTGTTTATGTGTAGTATATAATGTGTAATTTGAGGGAATCATTCTTACTTGTGTTGTAATTTGCGATTTTGGGGATTGATGTAAAATAGACTTCGTACATGGGAAATTATTATAGAATTGATTCATAACTTCATTCGATTATTTAATGTTCCAGTTCATAGAACATCGTATGGATTTTATTCTCCTGTGTCTAGATTGTTACGAATGGGAAATGATGCGTCTTGTCCTTCATTGTCTCTAACATCGCTTCGTATATATTCAAACGTCGTGCAAGATCCGCATATTTGTATGAACTGTATTAAATATTCACCGTTATCACCTTTATATGTCAACATGTTATGTATATTATAACCATTTTTAATCCTTTGTACTATACTGTATACTTTTTATTCTTTTGTATTGGGCTTTTAGCCTGTTGCTAAATAAATAAATAAATAAATAAATAAATAACTGGGCATACATATTGCTGTAAGTCAAGTAATATGACAGGCAGTCGCAAGTAGGCGCTTCATTGGAGACACAGGAATGGAAAGTCGTCTTTGCGAACTGCATTAATTGAATAGACAGTATTATAAAATATTACTATCAAACAGAATTTTCAGGGAACATTACAAAAATTCTACTGCTGCCAGAATTTAGGACAATAGTAGGAGCAGCGCGAGGACATCGCATCGACAGCATCCGGTACGAAAGACCTCTTGAAGACCGGCATGGAAGATATTTTCATAAACTTACGAACATTTATACAAGAAATATCATATGGAATTTGTGACTACACAAATTCAAGATAAATCATCAATTAGCTCAAATACCAATAGTAAACCAAATGTAGATCTGCAGAATAAATGTCAATTCTTTATTATAAAACATAGTAGAAAGGTTGATAATTTGTAGATGTTGCCATCAATTTTGTTTATAACAGGATAATACAGCAGAACTTCCAGGAATTGTGGCTCTGTGCAGTCGCACGTCCACATATAATAATAAAATACGATGGTCAAATGTTACATGTTGAACCCAGGTTTGAAATATCAATGTAATGTTTGAAATAGAAATATTGGCTGAAGTCTAGTACACGGTACAACTTACGGAAGATGTTCAAACTTCACACCACTCCGGCAGCAACTGCACAGTTTGAATTCTGAAGGCTTTTTGAAGGGTGCTTTCTAATAAAAGTGAATTGGTAATTATGTAGTGGATAGACTCAAAGATGTTTATAGTGAACGTGAGGACTGAAGGCCCAAGCCTTGCCGTGACTCGGATCTGGGTGAGCGAAGTGAGAAAACTTGCCTTTGAAAGTAAATTGACATTACAATGTGGTGAGGACAAAGCGTACGAAGGGCAAGACCTGAAAATCGCCTATCCATAACTTCCATCAGAGTGTGTAATTTGAGGGAGGGCTTAAGAAGACCCCTCACTCCCCCCCCCCTGGCGCCATGCTTCTCTGAGGGTGTACCATGTACCCTACTTTAACCGAAATATTAATCAGTATTGTAATAAATGTAATATTAACTGGGCAACATAAAATAAATAATTAATTAGTGTTAATTAAATAAAAAACTATCTCAATAGAAATGAACGTTTTTCATCAGTCCAAAGGTACCTATTACCTGCCGTTTCCTTCACATTGGGAAGTAAAATAAAAGTGGAATATTTCTGTACATATTCAAAATTGTAGTTCATAAATTGATTGTGTGGCACCACAAGACTAACACATTTACTTCATTTGTATTTTTCACTTCTGCTAGATGACCATGTGAGAAATTTTTGAATTTGAGTGATTTGAAGTTGGTAGAGTTTGAAATTAGTTTTGAGGCAGGCTGTTGGTGTAATGAGCTTGTTTTTGATGGCTTTTGAATAAAACGACTTCCAAGAAGGCAATACTAACAAAATTATAGGTGAATCTCTTTCTAGGTGTTTGATGATGAAAAATATGTAGTGTCTTGTTTCTGAGAAAACGGCAGAATACGTAGGCATATATCCTTGTAGATGCTACTATGCTCTAATATGAGATTGTCAATTGTGACGTATTTCCTTCTTCTTATTCTCCCCTACTTTTCACCACCTCTCTTCTTTTTCCTTTCTCTCGTTCCTTCCCTTCACTTTTTCTTTCCCTCTTCTATCAACCTTCTCTTTATCTTCATTCCTCTCTACCTACTCTTGCCCTCTTCTCCCCACACCTCTACCAACTTCCCTCATTGTACTCTCCATTTCATCTTCTACTTATCTTAACCATTTTTGCAATGTTTAACTTAAAATGCACTAGTGGTGCAACAGAATGGCACAGACTTTCTCATTCTAGTCAGTTGCATAATTTTCGAAGTCTAGGCTACCTTTTCGGTTATGCTCCCACTCTCCAAACTTAAACCACTATCTTCTGCCAAATTTAAAAGCGTTTTTTATAGTATTTTTCGTGAATATCCAATAGACTTCGTGTAGCAATAATATCAATCAATTGTTGGGATTACTTTTTGTATTTTCATTAGATTAATTTATATTTAATGAAATTTTTGTTGTTTGTGACAACACATTTCTCTGCAAGCAGTCTGATATTAAAAAAACATTAGAAGATGGAGAACAACATACGATACAAATAATAATAATAATAATTATAATAATAATAAGTAATGTGTTACTTTCAGAAATATTTCGTTCAAAATAAAAAATGCTGTCAAAAAGCTAATAATTAAGCCTTATGACCTAAATTGTTTAGTGGAAATTTCATCTCAATATCTTGAACCGTTTATATTAGAAAATATAAGAGGTTGAGTTTTTATTGAATAACTCTGTGTATTTATAACTAATTGAACCATAAATCTGTCCCAATATTGGAGTTGTTTATATGCAAATTATTTGAGATTTTATAAAATTTTTATAACAGAAAACATATTTATGCACTTCTCTTATAGTTAGACATTGATGAACTACTAAAGACATGCATAAACATTTTGTTTAAATTGAAAATACTATGTTTCAATAGTAACACACACAAGAAACATGAGAGTAGAACATATAACATGAACACACACGCATGGACGGACACTCCGCATCGCTAAATATTCTCCTGTGGGCAATGTCTGCAGCGACAGAGAAAGGAATTTTCGACACCTATCGATGAGTCACCAAGGCTGAGGACGATACAGGAAGCCGCAACTAAATACCTCCTCATATCTAACGATGAGACACAAAAATATAAGAGTGTGGAGGCTCAGTCCGCATGCATGTAACGCTTAAAACCATTAAGACTTAACAATTCAAATAAATGTCTACAGTTGTATTTAAAAATTCTCTTTATTTTCTGGTCTCCATTGGTTGTTGTTATTCCATGGTGACTAATGGCAACAGTGAAGATTTCTTTCCAACCTGTTGACCCTTCGGGGGAGGACGGTCATCAACTTGGCCATTGGGCACTGCTTTGACCTTTCGCGGTGGATCTAGCAATCGTGATCAAAATGACCAACCTCTTGTTGACACCTAAGGCCTCAAAAGAGGCAACATGAAATAGCAGTCCACTTGCAGTTCCATTTATGATGGTGCCTTTCGAACACTGTTTTCTTAACTTCCACCTTTGAATACCAATTTATTGGAGACAAATTGAAGTACTCTATGTTGCCTTGCCTGGGTATTTATTGATCACAACTGTCTATTATACAGGACAAGGAATAAATTCTATGTATGCCATCCATGCGCATTTTCTATGAAATTTAATGGTCTTTCAGATAGGTTTAATTCACTTTGGTAGATTTATTAATTTTTTTGAGGTACTTGTGAATACTTGAATATAATTTGGAAACAATTATATTTTGCTCTAAGGGGTAGAAAAAGGACGTAGTAACAAATATCATTAAACAGTAATGAATTTCCAGTGTAGATTTTTTAGTGAAACAAGTGTTAGGTGTTAGAGATGACAAGACAGAAAGATCCCATTACAAGAAATTATCTAGAAATACTAGATAATCAAGAACCTCACTTAAAAGATCATCTTATTCACAGAGGTTGGTTGAAAAGAACCTAACTGGTCATACAAAATGATCTGAATACTAGTGTAGCAATAGCTTATGTTTCTGTACAAGCATACATTTGATCAATTTAATGATGACAAGTACAAATTAGATACATCAACTTCGTATAATTTTGAGATGGCAATTAATAATAATACGAAAATCTATTTTGGAGTCTACCAAGAAAAAAATTGTCACACTATGTTACTGTGAATATGAGAAAATAAAGTGACCATTACCACAGAGTGTTGAAACTTTCTCTGCCAATGGTTAATTGAAGAAAGAAGAGGGCATCTTTCAAATTTAAGCGACAAAACACTATAGAGAATTGTACAACCAACCGGCCTCGACGTTGGACTAGAATGACTGCTTTCTGCACTGATCATGATGTACCTTATGTCAACTCTGATCAAATACATGAACAAAGATGCTGCTGAACCCATTTTAACATAATTTCTCATAAGGACTATGTGAATATATTGAAAGACATAAGACACATGACTCGTGTCATTTACTCACATGACAAGGACCTTTGAGATGAAAAAGGGCATACAGACAAGGTTGTATTCTCTTTAACTATCATGAGGTTCAGCAAGTAGTGTGGCAATGATACGCTACCATGAAACTACTATGACTTACGACCAGTGGTCGTCATTCACCAATTGCTATGGGTTGCTCTTCTTTACAGTAATGTGTTAGCTGACTACTGTAATGCTTCTCTGGTTTCCTTACTGAACTACAATTCATATTTCAGCAGCATACATAGTGTTAACTAGTTCACATCACTATAGAGTGGTTGGAGGAATGTAATAAATTCATTGCTAAATCAAAAGAGAAAGTAAAGAAATGAGAAAACAAAAAAGAGAAAAGAAACAAAAGATGAAAGATATCACAAAAACATTTTCATTTGCATTCTTATCAAGTCGTTAATAGCAAGTTAAGGGTTAAAAATTAGTTATTATCACAAGTTTTGAACAAAATATGAACAGAAGAAATGTACATCATTTTTTTTCATGATGATAATGAGTGTGATAATATTTTTAATAAATGTTATTTAAAGAAATCTAAATATAATTAATAAAGATTAAAGTGCCAGAGTTGTAAAGATATAATCCCTGTGGCAAGGAAATGTTATTCTCAGAATCCTCTGCAAAGATCTGGTCTTGGCCAATGTTTGCTTTCAGACAGACTCTCTACTGTTATCTGTCTTTTCATGCCACTTGGTAAAGAAGATAATCTCTTTAAAGCACTCGATAAATGTGCACATTTCTACTAATTTTATAGGAACTATTGTCTAGAATTATACAAATATTTTAGACAAGTATTGTGCCTAAGTTTTGGTTCCAAGGTAATTTGAATAGTAATTTCACAAGAACCCGTTCTGATTTTCTCCTTGTTTAAAAAAATGAATTGACATAAAAGATCGAAATAAATGCACTGGGCCATATACTAGGAAACCTCTTACAAACTACTGTACAGTACAATATACAAATCGAGCAAAAAACTGAATTAAAAGTAAGAAACTGTAAATGGAAACTAATTTATTAACTAATTAACTAAAATAGAAAAATGAAGCACATGAAAAGAAAGATTGGACAACACACAATTGCAGGAAAATATATAAATATGTATAAAAACGATCAAACGGATTAAAATTAAATTTGTACATCAAAATACAAAGGAAAAATGTTGAATTTGAAACAAGAAAGAAATTTATTAAACAATGAAATTAACTGTTCAGATGGAATGATCTTCATTTGTTTGTGTTTCAAAAATGTCAATAGATATATACATTTTTGAATGAAACTGTAACATTATAAAAAATACTTTTTTTCTCAGCAAAACATGTATATACATGACAGTTGATGGTTTACAATGAAGAATGGTTGTGTTGCCCAATCAAATGAATGAAGCTACACTATGCAGCTTACAAGTGAATGTTGGCTACATCAGTTACTTATGATATAATGCTCAAGCCATTACCAACCACATCAAAGCACTGTGGTTTGTCTTATTCCTTCAAGCTATTGCAACAAGTACTTCTGGAATTTACAGTAGTGAAAACATTAAATAAGAGCATGCCTATGTCTGCTGGGTGATCACTGCCTTCCCACATTTTCACTTGACAAGAACACAAGTTTTTAGTTTATTTATTTACAAAGTAGAATCATAATACCTTCTAATAGATAAAAGAAACTACTAGGGACTACTAGGGAATGACAATGAAACAGGGTGAGCAAATAATAATAATAATAATAATAATAATAATAATAATAATAATAATAATAATAATAAGAAGAAGAAGAAGAAGAAGAAGAAGAAGAAGAAAGAACAAAAAAAATCTTACACAGTTCCACCAAAAACTCCACTATGTAGGTCCTTGCTGGCACAGTCTATTTCTATGAAGAAGTAACATATTCCTCTCAAGCCATAGGTAACACATGGCTTATTTTTTCCCAGCCAATAGTTATCAGAAATGCATACATAATCAACATCTTTAAAAAATGTAGATTTCCGCGCATTTAACAAATCATCAAGTCCTTCACTTCCTGATTCTTCCATTCCTTCAAACACAAACTGAAAATTTAAAAAAAAAAAAAAAAAAAAAAAAAAAATTAAAAAACAACAAATAACAAAAAATTAAAAACTCTGTATATAATATTTGTTAATAAATATCATTTATCATTATGTTAAACATATTTATTTAATTAGTGCAATTGTGAATCTGCTCATATTAAATGCAGTTGTCTTCAAATGATCTCCAGAAGAACACAAGAATTACAAAGAACAATTTCAGTACAGTTAAATCAAGCATTCACACAGGATGACATACAATAATCTACAGAAAATTATATGCCTTTACTACATAATTTGAGTTTTAGAACTGAGCAGGAACAATGAACAAATATATGAACCGCCTTCACGTGATGTCCCCTTGGTAATGCTAGTTTCGCAACCTAGTGTAGCATTACTTCCACTTACTGATGCTACACTTCTTTTATCTTTCCTAAATGATCTCTCTTTACCCCTTGTTGTTTTGGACCCAGATGCTATTAGGTCTCGAGGGCTAGGGTGTTATTAATTGACAAATCTTCTCTTTACTGCATATCTGCTCTTTTCTCTCTTTCTTCTTCCACTCTTCTCATTCTCTATTTTCCTTACATTAGCAGTAGATGAGACTCCGCAGTTCTAGAGGAACCAACTCGACTAAGAGAAACAATCCTATACAAATTCTGCTAGTCTGGGAGCAGTGAGGAAGCAGTCCTTCCACCAGACTTTCCCTGTGCAGTGCCCATAACACGGCCAGGGGAGTTTTAATTACTGGTACTCTCAAAAGTGATAGCTGGCCTCTAACTTATACAAACCAAGCTAAACATTTAAAGGACAAACGAAAAGGAATAAAGGAATTTACAAACATCAGAATCTGGAACGTTCATGGTCTCTCCCAAAAGCAACAGGAATTAGAATTAGAAATACATAATGCCAAGATGGATTTGGTGATAACAGAAATAAAAAAGAAAGAAAAAGGAACAATGGACATAGGCACTTACACAATGATATACAGCAGTGTCCAGATAAATGAGAGTTATGGCTGGAGTAGGAATATTAATATATGAAAAGGAAAAGATATAATCTTACAGTTGCGTAAATAAATGAATAACTAATAAATGCGAAACAAATTTATTTTTTATGCCAGAAACTTAACTATATTAGATTTGCTAAAATTAAGTAATTAAATGTATTTCATTGATTTTACAACTACACATTTTGTAACATTTTCTTTTTCTGCGATTGCCTGTTTAATGAATATAAGACACCCAAAAAATATTGTACTTTTGCAATCTAAGAAAAATCAGGGATTTCAACAAAAAGGAATCCTGCACTATTCTCTTAAGCATTTCTTACGCTATCTAAGCTCAACGTTTAATCAAAAAATTTGGTGCCATTGTTGAGAAACGTTTGAAAAGGTTTTTGAGGTTTCATGTAAAGTACCCTCAAAATCAAAATATCTATTTGAATCTCCCAAAGCCTTGAGTTTATTAAGATTGATCAGTGAATATAAATTTTGGGGAATATTGGCTGAAGACTTAATTTTTTTTCTTGGTCGATAGCCGCAAAGAACAAACACACTCTCTCGGAACAAATAATAATAAAAAAAAAACAACTCTCTCCTTCATGGAGGAAATCATAAGTGCCTGCAAACACACATAATTGTAACTGAACCTCTCACTTTGGGAAAACAAAACCAATTTTACTCCCATATGTGTCACACTTTTGTCAGCACTGGAATTCCTTGGAATGTTGAGCAAAACTCAACAATGAAAGGGATTTTAGAAAAGTACTGTAAGCAAAACATACCTTCAAAGTCGACATAACAGAAAAATTTAAAGAAAAGTTACCCGACACTTCCTTACCCGCAGAACCTGTAATAATGAGGTGGGAGACATGGTTGAAAGCAATAATTTCACGCCAAATTAAGTCAAAACTATTAATATTTTTGAAAAATTGTATGCGACCTTATTTGAAAAACCGACTTTAAAGAACAGATTTCATTCAGAAAAACAGTCTTTATTAAATATTTTAGTTGGAGGAAGACATCAAAAAAATGGAAGTTTTGTGATTTTCGAAAAATCAGGGATTTTAATGAAAATGGGACCTACACCATCCTCTTAAGCGTTGGTCAGGCTATTCAACAACAAAATTAAATGAAAATATTTTGTGCCATTTTTTTTAATATACCAGGGGCTTCTTGTAAAGAACCCTCAAAATTAAAATATTGAACTCAAATTCACAAGGCGACATCAGTTAGATTGATTAGTGAATATCAATTTTGGAGAAAATCGGTTAAACGGTTTAGGTGCTAGCGTTGACCATCGACGAAAGCATACGAGTTGTTTTCCTGACATTGTTGATCCTAAAGCAATTTGAAGAAAGTCCACTCTACACTACATGGGAGCATGGCAGAGCAGGAGATACGTTGCCTTGGAATTAATTTTAGAGGAGTTATTTTAAAAAAATATGTAAAGTACATCCTATGGTATGTTAATTCGTAACAACGTTCTATTTATGACCAAGAACTGGTGTTGAACATGTAGTGCAGTAATTCCCCTTTAACTTAGTCAATCATTCCCTTTCATCCCTTTAGTGAGGGCCTCAGCAACATTAGATCCTTGGGGTTTCCAGACAGTCACCCATCCACAAATCTGTTACGCCTGTACCTGTTCAACCTTACAGAAAGAAGCTAAGCAAATTACTAACAACTCCAGCAATGGTAATTTCATATCAAAAAGGATAGAAGTATGAAGATTCAGGGGAGGGACAAATATATCAAATCATTTAATATTTTTGGTTGTGAATTTAGGCAACGACTTCAACCATGTGAGGATAAAAAGCAAGTGTTGATATTTCATAAAAAGCTCAACAATATTTTAACATTATACATTAGTTATCTCTTCATAATTTGTTTTGTAATTAAAGCATTAATGCTGTACTAATTACAAAATTAAACATAACAGAAAGAAATTTTTCAATAAACCTTCTTTCTTCAAAATGGAAGGTATGAGACAATACAGAATCAACTTACCTTCACATTTACAGGAATAGGTATTTTAAGTTTCTGATACGCTTCTATAGCATGAAGCCAACACAAAACTGGGCCTTTATCATCAGTGGCACCTCTTCCATATAATTTACCATCTTTTTCAGTCAAAATAAACGGTTCAGTATCCCAACCATCTTCCTTAAGAGCAGGTTGAACATCTAAGTGGCCATAGACGCAAACAGTTTGCTTTTGAGGATCATTTCCCAATATTCCCAGTAAAACAGGAGGTAAGTCTATAACTGAACCATCAGGTAATTCCTGAAAGAAAGAAAAAATAAAAAAAATAAAAAGTGTCATTGTGAATAATGCTACTAAAAGAAAATGGAATCAATAAATGGTGTATCATTAAAACATTTTAAATACACAATCTATTTCATACCTGCTTTCCCACATCGCAGAGTTCGACACTGGCACCCAATTTTGTAAGTCTGTCTTCGACCCATTTGACAACTTTTACTATTTCTTGGCGGCTTTTAGGCCATGCTGAAACCGACTGGATTGCCACAACATCCCTTAAATTGTCAATATACTGACTTTTATGGGAATCCACAAAACTGTAATAAAATGATTTTCATTACCACCATTAAATTTCTTAATCCACGAAATTGAAATTATATAATAAATATTACCCAAAAATTTCTTCCAATTCCTTTGGTAAACCCATGTTCAACACGGTTTAACACTCCTGTAGTAGTAACACCTATAACAAACGTAAATTGGTTTCAAAGGCAGTCGATAACAGCTTGGTAACCGGATAGCCTGCGCCGTATCCTCTTATCATTTCTCGTTTATAATCCTTATATCTTATCGGGGTATCTGTTAAGCTGTCGGACCAACATTATACATGACTCATAATTCATAAAATACATACAAAATTGAAATGTCTTGCCCTATGTCATTTTAAATAATCTAAAACATTTAAACACAAAATTGTGTATTCAACTTTCAAGACAAAATATTTCACTTCTCTCGAAAACTCAATCATTGTAAGTAATAAAATTCCGAAATAAAAAAAAAAAGAGTAATGCATCGAAATAAACGTATATTCGTAAAATACCTATCAATACGTAAATTTCAGTGATCCAGACGTCTTCGTGTAGGCCTAACACCGGATATCAATTCTTTTTTAGAAATGGTAGAGGGAAGAAATGAAAACTATTGTCATTGAGTATTCAGTAAATGGAGGGAGGCTAGATAATAATTGTTTCTTCCAGTCAGTCTTCCCCAATAAGATAGAAGTTATTTTAAAAAATAGTCATAACGTGAAATACTATTATTATATATTTATAATGCGAGCGAGGCTCGTCCCGACGGAAACAGTTTTTCAATTGTTCGCACAACCTATGCCATCTCCCCACCAATACCTAAAGTACTTCCGGTGATTCAAAACAGTGAAGTAGTGGAGGGTTACTGTTGTGTTTGCGATCAATTTTGGTATAGTTTGTGAATTTTTCTGGATGCAGATGGATGGTAAATATGTACTCATTCTTGTGAATTTTGAGTTGTATGTTTGAGAAATATGGTTTCTAGAAATTGTGTGTCGAGTGCTTGGAAGACGTATGCGGAATTTGGTAGGATAGATGTGTTTGTGGTTGCCATTCGAGTGTTTAGTTGTAGGTTAGGTTACCTGTAACGAAGATTTGTCATTATTAGTTTTCTAATCAACCGCTTCGTGGCAGTAACATGTTTAGTTTAAGCCTACTGTTTAATGAACCTTCGACTCTGAGCTTCTTTTTAGATATTATATGATTTGAGTGAATACTTCATTTGGCATTACAGCTTTGACTACTCTTATGTGACTGATGTTGAACATTGTCATTTTCAGATATTCAATCATGGTGGGAAGTGCCCAGTATTGCCCATTTTTGTTCTTTGTTCAGAGCAGCTTTCAATCTTCTAGATTTTGACATCGAGGTTTGTGATTTCTCTACTGTTCATTTGTAACTTTTAATAACTTCAAGTATAAAGAATGACTAATTTTTGAAAAATCTATTCAAGTGTTGTCATAATTAATCTTCTAATAATCTTGTTACACACTTTTTATGTATTTTTTGTATTATTAATAAAAGTGTGAAATTAACATGATTAGTTACTTATGAAGAAAGGAAATGTCAGTTTAAGAATCAAATTACTGGGAAGTGAAGATTCATATATATATTATGTTTATATTTACCCTTCATTTTCCAATTAAAGTATTATTTACAGTTGAAGTGCAGTATTATAATTTGTATTGAAATTATAATAAAGTTTTATCTGTTCCAGGAATTAGAGGAGGCTTTGCTAACAGATGGAACTGAAGATTCTGGCAGCTCTTTGTTGCAGGAGTTAATTGTGAGATTGTTATGTGGCTGCTTGGGAAATCATGACATTTCAACATTCAACTATCAAATGTTCTTGCGACGGCTTTTTCGACAAAAGTGTCAGGTTTGTTTTTTGAATTAATACTTGTGTGTTGCATTTTTGATGTAAATCTGTTTTTCATTGAAGGCTGTGCTTTATTAATTTGCAATAATTTGTGAATCTTGCATGTATTGATGTTTAGTGTTTTTGTAATTTTTAATAAAAAGAGGAATATTTATTTGTGTATAATAAAAAAAAACAATTCCATTAGCAACTGTCTCTGAATCTCACTGGAAATCTGGTAAAATACCAGTAGGATACAGTTGAAAGCAATTTTGATGTAGTGTTTGAAATTGTATGTTTAATGGATAGCTGTTATGCGTCTCAAAATCTGAAATAACATTAGATTGACTTGTGTTTATCAACAAGAAAAGCTCTCTACATTACTTTTAAATTTCAATTAATCACATCATGAGCAAAACAACTTTTTGTGTTTTATTGATTTTTATTACCATTAATAATTTTAAGGAACAAGTGGAACAAACCTTCCAATATTTGCCAAAAATATTTTATTTACAAGGAAAAAAGCTGTTTAGTGGAAAAGGAATAATTTTCATGAAGTTCGTGTCAGTTAATGTATAATTTAAGTCGATTTCCCTTGCTATTCTCCTCTTCAAACATAGTATTTAAACCTAATTATTTAAAAAAAAATGTTTTAAATTAAATTGTGATGATTTGTTGCAAAGTAATAAAAAGTGTGGACCTTCTGAAACAAAAATATGTAGTGTTAGTTTCAAACTGAATTCTGCTGCAAATTACATTATTAAATATATATATTTTATAAAGTATATTAAATTTTGGATGTGAAAGTCTTAAAATCGCAAATAAAAGCAGTTTCAATGGTTTACTTTCTATTTAAGAAGAAAATGATAATTCTGTTTGAGTTGCCAGACTTATTTGATGTATTAGTTCAGGATATATATTCAGATGTTTTCTAAGGTTTACTTTTGGGAATATCTAAAAAGTGTGAGGGTATCTTTGGTTTAGTTATAGCTTTGGTATTATGTAGTTATTCAATCTTTTGATGTTGGCCAATGAGGCCATGACAGTAATATTGGAGTTCAGTTGGGAGGGTACCTTAAAGACCCTGCTCAACCTGTATAATGTGGAAGTATCTGTAAAGAGCTAGCCTAGGTAGTAATGTTTGCCTTTTTGTAAGTTGCAAAGTTGTGAGTGCAAATGATAAAAGTGCTAAGAGTTTTTATTCAATATTACTGTTCACAAAGGTTCGTGTTGCTTTAATTTTGTTCAGGTTCACAACTTGTGATTTTAAATAATTCTTTGGATGGGTATGCTTCAAAGATCCTTGGGTGATGGTTAGAGAAATGTCACTTTCGCAATATTAATAAATGCTGACAATCGTAATAAATGAAACTATTCTGCTAGATTTACACACGTTACTCAATGCAGTTAATAATTAATACCAAAGACTTGAAATTGAATGGAAAAAAAATTGGATGGATGGAACCGAGATGGTATTCAAGGTATTTAAGCTGTTAATCATAAGTTTAGAATTGCATCTTATTAATTTATTGGTCATTAAGGTAGAGATAACTGAAGTTTTGTGAGGAATCTGTTGTAGACATGAACACATTTCACATCTTTCTTGAAAACCAGATGAAAGTGGGTACTGAAAATTGCTGCATCTTTCTTCAACTTGTACTTTACTGTATTTAGTTTTATGGTATATAACAATAAGGTATACGTTCTATACCTTCTCTTATGCAAGAAAATAATGCTTTTTAAGATATGAATATTGAAGGATTCTGAAGATAAGAGTAGGTAAAATTACTTGTGTTCATCTGGCCATTGTAGTGAATGGGTGTCAAAATTCAGAGGTTTTCACAGAAACATATGTTCTTCAATTAAAATTTCTCTTCACTTGACGAGTTTGGAGAAGTAACAATGTTACTCAATTGGGAGTTTCATTTCCTAAATTGCTTCAAATTTTGAAATTAAAAACTCCCAGTTTGGGAAAAAATTAATGGAAGAATAATTGCAAGTACCGTTGCCAAAGAAAGTGTCAGTCTGCTTGGTATCTCCGATTTTGAAAGACTTAATGTTATTCCTTCGTTATGAAATTTTCAAATCTTACTCTTTAAATCGTTTTGAAATTTCAAGGGCTCAAATAGGTTGATGCTTCAAATAATGTACCTTAAATTCTTTTAAATAAATTTGTGATTTTTTTAAATGTTAAGTTTTTTGTAGTTTCTTGATTTTTTTCTTCTTGTGTTGGGAACATCTTGATTATGTGATGTAAGTATAATTCGCTGAATTGGACAAAATAGGAATTGAATGATATCTTGTCAATTTTCTTGAAATTTCAATACTTTCTGCATTCAGTGGAACATATTTGTCACTTTTCAAAAAAATTGCAAATATTTCATGAATTTTATATTTTTTCTTCTAATTTTGTCTGTTTAACCGTCGATGCTCCAAAGGGGCCTCAGAGGCCCCCTGACTTCTATTGAAGGCCTTTATTGTATTGTTTTTTTGTTTGCGGCTAATAATATTTTTGGACATCTTAAAATAATCATTTTTGTTACTAGTTGTACAAAGAGGGTAAACAGAAACTAAGCGATTTTTAGAAATTATACTTTCCACTTAAGGGGTCTAAAATCCCCTCCCCCACCCCCTATTGACCTCACGCTTAGTTGAAGGTATTTCTGTGAGGAAAAATGCGTGGAGTTCGACAATAGACTATGGCAATGAAATCCCTTTATACTTTCACTTTATGACACAATTGCTTTTCAGTTAGCAAATGATCAATACGAAATTTAGTTTCATTTCAGCCACATTTGTGGACATGTTCCTTGCGTAAATTGTGAGGGAAGTGTTAATATTTCTTCAGTGAATAAGTGTGAAAATTCAAATCAAGACGAGTTTGATTACTCAGTGATGGAAATTATTTTTGCATGAAAGAAGTGATTGGTTATTCACAGCAGTAGTGAATATTCATAAGTTTCAAGACATTCGAAGGTGCATACACTTTGATGACAGATGAACAATAAACACAAGAGGACAAACAGATAAATTTCTCTAAATTAGTTACGTATGGCATCTTTTTATAAATATCTGTAAAAGCATATATAATTGTAGTGAATTTGTAACTGTGGATGAACAATTAGTTAGCTTTGGAGGGCAGTGTCCTTTCGGAATGTACATGCCGAAAAAGCCTGGTAAATATGGCATAAAGATATTCTGGAGTTGCGGTGTGGAGAATGTGTTTGCACTGTATGGCAGCATATACTGTGGTAGGCAAAAGGGTAATCCCTGGATGAAGGATTTTGCAGCAAATATGGTGAAAGAACTGACCCAAACCTTGAATAAAGTAAGATACAACATTACTATGAATATTTTTTTCACGTCCAGACTTCCAGAGTTCCTATTACAAAGAAAACATACATTGCTAAGAACTGTATGTCAAAACAAATGAAATTCCAAATGAACTGAAAACCAGTAACAAACAAATAACGTTTTTTCCAATGTGTTTGCTCATACCAATACTGTGTTTCACTGTTCATTAAAAATGCACTTTGAAATTCTTTCATTTCTCAGAATAGCAAAACTCCTAATTCATTGCAGTCTCAAAATAGTAAATTTCATTTCTCAAAATATACCATGGTATACAGAAGAGGGTAAAGAAATAGCTAGGGAGAAACTCCAAGCATTTCTCAAATACAGTCTAAATTATCGCAAGACTATGAAGAATACAAACTTATAAGAAATCAAGTAAATATAAAGATCAGGAAAATAAAACAAAATTATTGGGAATCATTTACTGCAAGAATGGAACAAGACTTTTATGGCCTGCAAAAACAGATATGGCGTTTCATAAGAAATACACGCTCCGAAACAAATGAGTTGATAAGCACAACAAAAATCAGTAACGCGGAATGGGTGGAATATTTTAGTAAGCTATTTCACAATAACGAGGCTCCAGTATTGGATATAGCTGACACACTAACAAAAGACTATGATATCTCAGAATAACAGATTATACAAATGATACCCAAATGAAAAAATAGGAAATCACCCACAGAGGATGGCATATATAATGAACTATTAAAATACGGGGGGCAATCCGTACATAAAGAATTAGATTATTAAAGAAAGAAAATATCCTGTGCAACCTTATTAAACTCATAGCAAATATATATATGAACACCAGAATAAAAGTAAAACATAACGAAGAAATATCCCAAGTCATAACAACAGGTCAAGGAATAAGACAAGGAGACTCCCTCAGCCCAATACTCTTCAACCTGGTAATGAAACAGATCCTAAACAATCTTTCAAACAAAAAACTATATTACTTCGGCTCTTATAACATAAACGCAATCTGTTATGCAGACGATACAGTCTTAATTGCCGAAAGCGAAGATGATTTACAATGCCTCCTGTTTCAATTCTACAAGACATGCCAGTCATTCAACATGAGAATATCCACACAAAAAACTAAGTGAATAACAATCTCAAAAGAGCCATTGAGATGTAAACTAGCTATAAATGAATAACTAATAGAGCAAGTGATGGAAATACAATATCTAGGCATAACAATAACTAGTGATGGCAGATCTATAAAAGAGCCTAATGAACAAAGCATAAAAGCAAATAGAATAGCAGGCTGTCTCAACCACTCGATATGGCAAAATCAATATCTAAGAAAAGACACTAAAATTAGAATATATAAGGCAGTAATCAGACCAGTATTGTCATATGCAGCTGAAACGAGAGCAGACTCAAAAAAAATATGCCATATGATGTGTCGGAAATGTGGGTGCTGAGAAAAATTACAAATAAGGGATAAAGAACCTAATATTAATATAAGACAAACTTGCCAAATAGATATAATCTCAGACTGGGTTCGAGAAAGAAGAAAGAAATGGAACGACCGTATAGACAGAATGGTGAAAGTGACTAGAGATAGAAGACCGGAAGGAAGGAGAAGAGTAGGACGTCCAAGAACTAGGTGGAAAGACATTTTGTGAAACAAGACAGCATGAATACAGTGCCAATTTATAAATATGACTACATAAATTTTATGTATCAGGTTTTTTAAAATTTTAATTAAGTATCTTTTGTAAAGAAACAGGCTCTAGCCTAAAATAAAAGTAGGAAGATTTCTCAAAATAGCTAATTTGTTGCATAGAAAAACTGATATAACATCAAATACTGTTTGTTAGTTCTAGTTTTTAACATATATCAATTTCGTGTAGTAGTACTAAGAATATACTGTGAAATTCTTTATTTTCTTTAAATGTTCTTTAAAATCTACATAATATTCGATATACAGTAATACAGATAATAAATATTCTTTAAATTCTATTAAAAATTACTTCACATTTCCCATTGTGCTTTATAATTTTACGAGGAGGCTTCAGAGGTCCCTTAAGTGTTAAAGTGTAATATTCTTCTTCGGTGCATCAATGGGTTAAGACCTACAATGCTTGTGTGCTTGTCAATAACATTCACAAAATTTTTTTTTATTGCAACATTCAATTTTCTAAAATGTCTGTTAAGTTTTATCACTGAAATTTGAATTACAGTGATTCTTTGAAGGTGGGCTCATGGGGTTTCAGGCTCCCAGAAACCAATAATTCATGATGACAAATATAATTGTTGCTAAATTACATGTGTTAAGAGTCAGACAATATTGCAATTGAATATGTCATCTTTAACTATAAACCAACAATTAAAAAAATTTAAATTCTGCATAAATGAAAATTTTTTTATGAAAAAGATCAAGTTGACTAGACATCACATCTACAGCTCCCGCATAGGGAAAATCCTGGTTGCGTCACTTCAAATTGAATGATCTACTTATTAAAGAGTGTGTGAGTGCATGTTTTCTCTTCAATATTTTTTGCTAATATTTAAGATGGCAATATTTCTTCATATGTCCTAGGAACAATTTTCCGTTATGAATATTATAAATGTAGCTTAGAGGACCCTTGCATTGTGCAAATCTCAGATTTTTATCTTCAGTCCCTTCAGAAATATTAAGGTCCAAAATTGAGAAAATTGTAATTTTTTAAAAGCAAGAAGACATGGAGGGTAGAATGATCATGTTATTTATTGAGGCAAAACTACTATTTTATGCTTATGCCTATAAAATATTATGCTGTTTATATTGTCACTTCAGAAAAAAATGCATACAAAATTATAATTCATTGACTTTGAAGTTCTACTTCAATTTTCTCACATAAAGGAAGTAATAAACAAAATATAAAGATCATCATGTTTAACCTTAAGATATTGTCAAAATAGTTTGTATTTCAACTTTCTTCAACAAATGGCTTCAGAGATATGCATGTTTTTGCTAGTTCTAACATTCATGTACAAAACAATACAACAATGGCCACCTTTCATAAACTATAAAAATGTTTCAAAATTTGTGTTGAACTTCTGGCATATGAAGGAAACAACAGGGAAAATATCAATTGATAAAATTTTTTTTATATGTAGTAATAAATATGTATGTACTGAATAAATATTATTCATTAGAATTTGACATGTATGCTTAGTAAAAGAAATATCTTCGTATAATATTTCTGTAAAAAAATCATTAATTTCTTCTGCATTTCGGTTTTTGCATTTTGTATGTTTTTCCTGTTCATAAATCTTATCAGTATAACTTTATCAACAACCACTGAGTTAAAAAAAAAAAGACTGGTGGAACGTCTCCAGTGCATTTAAAGCAGCTTGCTTCTTTGGAATGTTTGGATTTAAAAAAATATATATATAAAAGGTTGATTCTAGTAAATCAGACTTGCTCTCTCTCTTTCATTTCACAATTTCCTTTTCTTGAATGTGTTCATCAAATTAAGTTTATAACTTGACAACTCTTTGATTCTGTGTTTTAACATTTTGAGTATGTGCCAAACCTTTCATCCCAATTGATACTAATCAATTGTAAGTTAGATAATTGGTCGATACACATGCACATTTGTGCATTAGAATAGAATACGATACAAGAACATTATTAATTCCACGAAATTTAAGAATAGGTCATAAATAGCAGATGTTAAACACACTCGACTGTAGCTTAAGAGGTACAGATGGGTAGCAGTCTCTGTTATAGAGGACCACAAGGGAAAAATTATTTCTTTTACAGAGGTTTCTGTTTCTCACTTATAGAGGTGTTAGAGTTAAATCAATCAGATCTAGCAATTACTCTCACTTTTGGAATTTTCTTCTGATCCAGGTCTTAGTCACTCAGGTTTGACTGTACATCTGCAATGTAAACAGAGGCAGGATATCGAATATTTGATTGGGTGGGTGGATGGGGGAACGCAAATTTGAGAGGTAAATATTTTTTATAAAAATTTAAAATTCGTTACATAAATAAATTCTTTGGCATTTCCTCTTGGGAGCTTGCCGTTTCAGCCCCCGCAACTCTTGGTCCTCCGAATCTCCTGGTTTGGGACCTTTATTCTCCATAGCTTCCTTGATTTATTTTTCCCACCCTAAAATGGGTCTTCCTAGTCTTCTCTCAGGTGGTTGCTACTTTAAGATCTTGTGTGGCCATCAGTTTTCAGACATTCCCCCCCTTTCTTTTCTTTTTATCTTGATATTGTTATTCCATAATATGCTGTGTAGAGCTTTTGTTGCTTTCTTCCCAGTAATTTCTCGAGTTTATATTTCGTGGCACATGTACCCGAGTTGTTTATTAAAAGATTCAAGATATTTGAAGGTGTTAGAGCTTTTAATTTTGTTTCCATTCATGTATATATCTATTATTGCTTGTCCAATGCACATACATTCAGTTTTATTAAAATTTATTTTTAATCCCCATTTATTATATTCTTTGATTAGCTTTCTTAGCATATACACCATATCCTCTTCATCTTGAGCACAGATTACCTGTTCATCAGCTAATAAAAGGGAGTCAAAGGTGTCTTCTCCAATTTTTATTCCCATGCCTGAACTTTTCCTGTACCAGTTATGTAAGACTTGTTCTAGGTAGATATTGAACAAGATAGGAGAAAACCTACATCCTTGTTTTAGTACTTTGTTTATCAGAATGCTTCCAGTTAACATATCTCTTATTTTAATTTGCGCTTTGGTGTTTCTGTAAAGATTTTTACTCAGGTTGATCAGTTTTTCTTTTATATCAACCCTTTTCATTGCTTCCCATATCTTTTTTCTTGGGAGACTATCATATGCTTTTTGGAGGTCTATAAAGGTCACATAAATATCTCTATTTTTGCTTTTATGTTTCTCTATAACTCGTCTGCTAGAATGGATGTCATCTAGGCACGATCGTCCTCTTCTGAAACCACTCTGCTCTTAACTCAATACATGTACATCTTCTTCAATTTTTTTACTCAAAATACTAGAAAAACAATCTTGCTGTTGATGGTGACACTTATTCTATTCTTCTTGCTCTAAAAAATCACCTTATAAAAAAATCTCATGTACAATTGCTTGAAAAAACTAGTAGTTTTAATGAAATTTTTTCTTGAAATTAATGAAATAAATACTACTAATATAACTACGGACCACGAGAAAAACCAAATGAAATTTGAAAAATAATTAATTTAATATAAATTATAATTATAATAACAAGGTCATGTAGCAATTATTTTCGTCGCTCGAGCAGTCGTTGGAGTCGGACATGTTATTGTTATTGTTTCTATATGAATTTTTCTGATATCATTGCGGATTGACAACTGTTCAGCTTATCAAATTATATGAGAGTGAAATAAGTTTATCTGAAGTGATACTATTTATTGAGAATTATTATTTAGTTAGAATTATTGATTAAGTAGAAAAACTGAACCGTGAACATGCTCGAGAAATATACATGTTGCTACTGCTCTGAAATTATAAAAGAGAATACATCTAGTATTCTGTGTTGTGAATGTAACAACTGGCTATATCTAAAATGTTCAGGCATTGCACATAAAGATTTTAAAAAGTTGGCGACTGAAATCAAGAAGAACAATGTCAAATGGAGCTGTGATAATTGCAAAAGTCAGGTTAGCATGATTTTCTCTGATGATGCTACTGATACATGTGATGAAACAGTTGCCGCCCAATTAGAAAGGATATTAGAAAAACACCTTTCACCCTCCAAAAAATTTATTGAAAATTCTTTGAAGGAAATAAAAGTGAACTAGGGAGAATCTCCTCTTTGGAGAAGAGAATCGGAGCATTGGAAAATAAGCTGCAAAAACTTGATTGTAATAGTGCAGGCACTGATAAGGTAAACTCCGAAGATATTATTATTGAAATATCTGAGAGAAAGAAACGTGAGAAAAATGTTATTGCTTTTAATGTACCGGAGTTGGAGAAGCCAAATGGTTTGGACCGCTTGCTAAGCGATCGTGAACAAATTGCTAACCTATTTGAACCAGATTTATCTATTGATGTTTCAGATATGAAAATGCGTAGACCTGGTCGTCGAGTAATTGAAAAGACACACCCATTATTGATAAACGTACAGTCTGTGGATACCTCTAAATTGATACTCAAAACAAAATTTACAAACAATAATGGAATTCATTTTAAGTCTGATTTAACCAGAGCACAACAAGATTACCTGAAAAATCTGCGCAATGAATTAGATGAACTAAATAAAGTGAGTGAAACGAAAATGACAATAAGGTATATTGATAAAGTCCCGAAAATTGTGAATGCCCAAACTTTTCGAGCATCCAAGGATAAAGGCAAAGCCAATTCAGAATCTGCAAGTGTATTATCAGAATGTTTGAGGGTTGAGGACTAAATTGGAGAAATTCTTGGTATCTTCTTCCAATTCTGAATGTGATGTATTATGTATTACTGAGTCTTGGTTGCACTCATCCATCATGGATGGTGAAATTCTTGACAATAAATATGCTATTTATAGGAAAGACAGAGATCCTGCAATTACTAACTGTGAGCGTGGTGATGGAGTTTTTATTGCGGTTTTAAGTAACATCGTATTTGAATTGGTCATAATTGAGGAGAATCACCTTGAGCATATTTTTGTTAGAATTAAGGGATATAATCATGACATCATCATTGGGTGCGTATACATCCCTCGATAATATTTATTGTGAACATTTGACAACTATCTCCAATATACAAGAAAAAAATCCAAACAGCAGATAGACTATAACATTCACAGTAGTCTACCACAATTGGATTGTGAATCTTTTTGCTATGAAAGATTCTATTTCTTGGAATGTTCTCAGTTAAACGACATTTGTAGTAACCATAATAACCAAGGTCAATTACTAGACCTTTGTTTCAGTGACTTGGATGCTCATGTTGATAAAATACCTGCTATTGTGAATGAGGATATATTTCATCCTGCATGGTCCATTTATCTGGAGTTCAGAGCGAGCCTGAGACCGAATGATATCCCCTCATATTTATTTAGGAATGCTGATTATATATCAGTGAATAACTACTTTCTGAGTGTAAATTGGATAGATCTATATAAATTGGACAATATAGATGATAAAGTGAAATGGTTCAACGATGTGATCTACTGGGCCATAAATCAATTTGTTTCAATAAACTATGGAAGAAAAACAGCTTTTTCAATTTGGTTTTCTAAGGAATTAACATGTTTAACTATACAAAAGAAAATTGCTCACAAAAATTACAAAATTAGAAAAAGTCAGGATAATTATATTACTTTCTATACACTTAGATCAAAATGTAAACAATTAAGCAAAAACACTTACAAAAATCACTTAGAAAAATGACCTGAACTGGATCCAAAAAATTTTGGAATTTTATGAAAAATAGACGTCGGAATAACAGATATTTCCTCCGAGATGACTGGAAAGGTGTTGTAGCAAGTAATGGAGTAGATATTGGAAATTTATTTGCAGCCTTTTCCGGAAGTGTGTATGATGAACCTATAGGATCTTCAACCGGAAGTGATGTTGGCAAAGAGTATCCAGATTTGAAGTCCCCTATGATAATGTTTTCCGTATATTGACACAACTTAACATCAACAAAGGACAAAGGCCTGATGGCATACCAAACATACTACTAAAAAACTGTGCTGCTGGATTACGTGAACCCATCACACACATTTTTGATAAATCACTTGAGTTGGGCTACTTTCCTTCCACCTGGAAATTTTCTTGTATCATACCAATACATAAAAGTGGAGAGAAGTCTAAAGTGAATAACTATAGGCCTATATGCATTCAATCATCACTTGCTAAACTTTTTGAAAAAATTGTTCTCCCACAATTGACAACAGCTTTCAAAAATATCATTACTTCTAAACAACATGGCTTGATTGGAGGAAGATCAACATCTACAAATCTCTTCATATACATCAACTATATATTAAATGCCTTAGACAAAGGTCAAAATGTGCACTCTTTATACACTGATTTCAGTAAAGCCTTTGATAAAGTTGATCACGAAATATTGATGTCAAAATTGAGCAATTATGGTGTTCGACTAACAGCCCTTGAGTGGCTTCGCTCATATCTGACAGGTAGAAGATTACAAGTGAACGTTAATGGGCATTTATCACATGAATTTTTTTTTCCCGGTATACCACAGGGTACTCATGTCGGACCAATATTATTCAGTATTTTTATAAATGATATTGGTGAAGAGTTGCAATCAGAATTCTTGTTATATGCAGACGATATGAAGATCTACAGAACTATTGTGAGCGAGAGTGATGTGGTTATTCTACAACGCGACATCTCTGTATTCGAGAAATGGTGTATGGATAACAAGTTGTTCTTGAACATTGGGAAATATGCTGCAATGATCTTCTCTTGTGCTTATGGTCAATACAATGTCAACTATCAGATAGATGGAAGAAACATTCAAATTGTTAATTCATTTAAAGATCTGGGCATAATTATTGATGAGAAACTTACTCTTGCTGATCATGTGGACAACATTTCTAAAAAAGCATACAAAATCTTGGGATTCATACTCAGATCAAGAAAAGAATTTAGAAGCATCAACACTCTGTCTCGTTTATTCTCTGCATTAGTGGTACCAATACTGGAATACGGAAGCATAGTTTGGTCACCATCCAACATATTACACGAACGCACTGTCCAACATATTACACAAATTGAGAGAGTTCACCGAAAGTTCTGCAAATCTTAAGTTTATTACTGTCAAGATGAAAATGTGAGAAACATTGATGATGTTTACAACCTACTTAAGATTGATAGCCTTCAAACTCGGAGACCAATGATAGACCTTATTTTTTCCTACAAAGTATTTAATGGCTTTATCGAATCGCCTGAAATATTAGAGCAATTTGGCCTTGTATCCACCAGGCCTAATTTGCGTACAAGAAGACTTGTGAATGTGAATAATTCAAACAAGATTTATGTTATCTTTGGGCCACGCAATAGAATAGCTAATATTGTCAATCAGATAGCACCAAACGTTCATTTTTTCGATATATCTATATCTGCTATTATAGATATATCGAAAAAATGAACGTTTGGTGCTATCTGATTGACAATATTCGACATAATATGTATATAATCTATATAACATGTATGTATGTATATATATATATATATATATATATATATATATATATATATATATATATATATATATATATATTATCAATTGTATATTTCTGTTTATGTGCTTATGCTCTCATATATATAATACATTATAATGTGAAAATTTAAATGTATAAAGCCGATTTGTGTAAGTGAACTAATAAATAAATAATTTATTATTGAATATGCCAATATTAGTTCAATTTTTATATTTTCCCACTTTTACCTTTTACTCTATTCCACAATTTGTAATCTTAATGTATTAATGTATTTCTTTCAAGCAATCCAGAAAGGTTAATTGAAATTGGTGCAACAATGTCGCAATCAATATTTGAGAAGCTCATTGTTGAATGTCGAAATAGTGATAAGATATAGCTATTTTATTTGGTAGTGCTTGTTTCCGAATTTATCTTATAGAAATGATTCAAAATCTATTTGATAATCCATATTTTTTGTGTGTGTTGCGAGGTATGTATATATATATATATATATATATATATATATATATATATATATATATATATATATATATATATATATATATATTTATTTATTTATTTATTTATTTATTTATTTATTTATTTATTTTTAATGCCAACTTACCTATTGTCACTGAACAAAAGGTCACTTATCTATGCACATTTCAGCATGTCACAAGCTTTACATTCCATATGTAGAGTTTCAGAGCTTAACATTTCAAAAATTAAGGATTTATTTTATATTTTTCATAATATACACTTTACTGGGTGGTAAACACGTAAAAGGGTTCATTTTACTATTTTATATGATTGTTATATTAGATGAGTTTGGCTACAGGCATAGTTTATAAAAATGTTTGAAATGAACACATTGAATCACATTATTATGAACTTGAATGTATTATTTTCATGTGCTTTGTTTGAGGCGATGTCAATATATAAAAATGCAGTAATAAATTAACCTAATGTTACAAATCGTCGAATATTAGTATTTTAATTAGGTTATTAGTATTAGATTTATCACTTAACTATGTATGATGTAACATGACTGACTGTGAAACAAGTTGAAATCTGAATATAGATGGATTTTTGCGAAGAATGGATATTATTCACTAAGAGAATGTACATAGTTTTGACAACGCTGCACTGGTAACAGTGCATTGCTTGCGTCTGTATGATTTCCTGTGAATACTGTAATAGACAAATGCATTCCTGTTCGATTTGTCCCCTGGAGGGCAGTCCCCCCCTGAATGTAACAGTTTATAAAAATGTTTCCACCTCTGAATGTAAATATTAACGAAGAGTGAGGTATTAAAATTGTTATTTTGTTTAATTTTTGAAATCTTTTAATGAAAAATGTTATAATGAAAGTGGTTGAAACCTGTGCCTGATAATTCAATGCATCTTGATTCTAGTCATAAAAAAAGTTGAAGGCAAAAAATTGGGTCTGTTTGTCAGAAAATTTTGTTTATATATTTGTGTAAAATTGTCTCGAAAATTTGAAAAAAATTGATGCTTAATGTCACTTAACATTAAGCAGAAACAATTCATATTTTGAAAAAAATGTGTATGACCACATTTAAAGATCAAATTTTGAAGAATAAATGCCTTTGAGAAATGAACTCTCGTTTGAATAATGTAGTTGTAGAAGTTCTCAAAGAAAATGATGTATTGCAATTGTCAAAAATTCATCAGTTTTTGTGCAGTTTCAAACTTAATCGTATTTGTATGCATACATGGCTGTGTTAAATTTCAAAAAATTCATTAAGAGTGGAGCTATTTTGGAGACATTTACAGTCAGGCAATTATACAGACAGACACACTGACTGACTGGACTGACTGACCTGACTGACCTCTCACCTGACTGACCTCTGACCTGACTGACTGACCTGACCTGACCTGACCTGACTGACTGACCTGACTTGACCTGACCTGACCTGACTGACTGACTGACTGACCTGACTTGACCTGACCTGACTGACTGACTGACCTGACTGACTGACCTGACTGACCTGACCTGACTGACCTGACTGACTGACCTGACTGACTGACCTGACTGACTGACCTGACTGACTGACCTGACTGACTGACCTGACTGACTGACCTGACTGACCTGACTGACTGACCTGACTGACTGACCTGACTGACTGACTGACCTGACTGACTGACCTGACTGACTGACCTGACTGACTGACCTGACTGACTGACCTGACTGACCTGACTGACTGGCCTGACTGACTGACCTGACTGACCTGACTGACTGACCTGACTGACTGACCTGACTGACCTGACTGACTGACCTGACTGACTGACCTGACTGACTGACCTGACTGACTGACTGACCTGACTGACTGACCTGACTGACTGACCTGACTGACTGACCTGACTGACTGACCTGACTGACTGACCTGACTGACCTGACTGACTGACCTGACTGACTGACTGACCTGACTGACCTGACTGACTGACCTGACTGACTGACCTGACTGACTGACCTGACTGACTGACTGACTGACCTGACTGACTGACTGACCTGACTGACTGACCTGACTGACTGACCTGACTGACTGACCTGACTGACTGACTGACTGACCTGACTGACTGACCTGACTGACTGACCTGACTGACTGACTGACAGATGTACAGAGGTTTTTCAGAAATTTAAGGGGGGGTCAGTGTCTCTCAAAACATATTTTCATCAAAATCTAGACTTGAAGATTTTTGAAGCCATTATAACAACTACCATGCTAAACGCATTAAGAAGTATCAATCATTTTAAAATATTGAGAACTATCTAATCTTGACAAGGATGTAAGAATCTTACTTAATTATGGGTTTCTTTATTTTCATTTCATTTAAACTTCTGTAAAAAATCATAAGAAATTACTGAAAATGGGAGAGAAGAAACAACAAACATTTGCTCTAAGAGTTATTTTTGGTTACGATTGTTTTTACACTTTTACCTACTATGTACTCCATAGTAACGAGAAAGAATTGTAATTCTGCAGTGAAAGGGACAATTTTTTAAATAGAAAATCTTTTTTTTGTCAATTCTAAATTGCTAAAAATTTTATTTTACAGAAAAATGTGTGTGTCTGTTCAAATGTGGACAACATTGAGTGCTTAAACTGTTCCTTGAATTTTATCTAATTTTGATATTCCATGATTTGATATTCCTGAGGTGGATTTGAAATAAAAGTTTTTATTTTTGACAGTAGTTATCAAAACCTCAAGAACATTTTCAAAATTTCTCAAAAGAAAGGTTCCACATTTTTGGATTGCATTTTTTCTTGGGTAGAGGAAAAAACACAAAAATGGCACTTCTTCAAACTTTTGTTGAACTGATTTCGAAAATTGCAAAAGTTAATTTTTTCGATGGCTTCCTACAAGAACAATGTTGTTGATATTTTTTTTTCTTAACGAAATTTGGTCTTTAAAATAATATCTTGAAATGTTGAGTAAAATGTTGCAATTTTTAAAATTTGCAAATGCAAATGTTTAAGTTTGTTTTATAAGAGTTGGGAAGGAGGTTGGATCTCTGGGAATGGTGTTGAACAGGTATTGTGAATGGCATACTAAATCTGGATACCAGACTTTGAATCCCATTGTGAGACATTTTTTTTGCTGGTTGCATACCCTTTGGCTTGTAGTGGTGTAAACATTATTAATAATGCCAGAAAGTATGTGTTAGTGTGGCATTAGTTTAATAATTTAATCTATCAAGACTTTATAGTTACAAATGCGAGCGAAACTTCAAAAGAATACCAAATTTTGAATTTTTAATTAAATTTTAAGTTTCCAAAATTCAAAAGGTCATTTCAGCTCCACAAAACATTGAACTATGATAAATGTTTCTATCCCGTATTCTGAATTTTAAAGGCTACTGTTAGAAGTCCCAAGTTGAGAAAAAATATTTTTTGGGAGAACAGTAACATTGTATTTATTAGTATAGTTATTGTTCTATCCTACTGCACGATAATACAAGCACAAATTCAATTCATAGACCATGACAGTTTTCATTTTGCCAGAAATTATAAACTTTATTTGGCTCCCATCCTTTGCAAATCTATTATTTCATCAGTATTTTTAATTCAGAATGCTGTGGTGAATCTTTCTTTTATCAATACAGTGGACTTTCAGAAATTTGCTGGAGCTTGCTGTTTTTTCTAGATTATTCTTGAACTTCTATGATACCTTTAATGGATATTTGAAATTAATGAAAAGTACAATGATAAGAGATGGAATTTCTGATTATTCAGATTAAAGATGAAAAATTAATATGAAAAACATAAAACAGAAAAAGTTAAATATAATGTCTTAGCACAATCCAACACATTGGAATCATTTTGGTAATTTATAGAAGGGTGTTGTGTGTGAAAGAATTACCCGGCATAAGGGCTTCGAAATATGCAGCCAATAAAATAAAAGTGTCTCAAAATATTACCTTTCATTGTACTTTAAGTGTTAATTCAATTTTCGGAATAATTTATTCCTCTTTTCAATTTGTGAATTTAATGTTGAGAATGTGGACCTGGAAATAGCTTGGAAAAGGTATGGGGAGTTCGTTGTAGTTTCTTGCATTCTTTTTTTCTTTTAATCTTTTTATTTTCTTGGCATTTATGCTGTTTTAATTTGTAAAAATTCGTGTTTGAGTCAATAATTTAATTTTTGTGAATTGTTAAATATGCATTCTTTATTTTTATATTTGACTTTCTATTGTGTTAAATCTTCGTCAAGGAATATAGATATTACTTTCATTTTTGTTCTAGAAATTTTTTATTCTAGTAATTTATTTTCCATGGAAAGTGAAATTATATGGTGGTAACTGTTGTGTATCGTGTGTTTTTAAATATTGATGTTCATTGATAATTGATGTTTTTTGTTTTTTTGACTTTTTTTTCCCAGGAATATGGTCGTGACAACCCATTTAACACAGATATGGACTTTCAGTTTTTACCATTACGGACTAAAGTGGAAATTCTCCATGCTTTATGTGACTTTCGTTTGGATGCTGATGATGTTCAAGACCTCTTGAAGGTATAATAAAATATTAACTTCTGTACTCAGAAATGTAATGTAATGAAGGGAGTTTATTACTGTTTCATAATGTTTTCGTTAACTAATTGAGGATTCAATTTTTTCATCTGTGTTATTTGGAGTTTATTGGTGACAAGTTCTGCATTTCTTAATTTTGTAGGTCTAGTTTGTTATTTAATGCAAAAAATTGTATGTTTGCAGTACAGGCACTGAAGCCTTTATGTGTGCTGAGGAAAAGTTTAACGAGGAATTTTTTCAGTGTTGTTTTGAATCTTGTGATTGTTACCATCACAGGGAAGTGTGTTTCTGACACAAGTTAAGATCTAAAAAGTGAATGTAACCCTCTCTGGGTGTTAGCTTCTCTTGGTTCTGACTGTGGTGCATCATGAGATCATTCTGTATAGTCTTGTTTCACAGCTACACATTGGGGTTGCTTCACCTGCCTGTTGGAGAAGCATCATTTGCCCATTGAGTATGTGTGAATCTTGTGCACATGTTCACTATATACCATGCAACAGCACTATACCATGCAACAGCTTTGAGCCGGGTTTCCCAGACTGAGAATGGTCCAAGAGGCAATGGCGTGAATGCATTTTAGTCATGGAAACCTAATACTCTTATTGATGCCTAGAAGAACATTTCTTCACACTTACAATCAATTAACTATTAAATAAGATTTGCCCACTTTTTCCATGTTGTTGAGCCATGAACCTATGATAACAATGAAACGTTTTGTAACTCAGCTTGCTGTGAACATTGTATGTCTTAATGGATATTTGAAATAAATGAGAAGTACAATGATAAGTGATGGAATTTCTGATTATTCAGTTTAAAGAAGTATTAAAGAAGAAAAATTAATGTGAAAATCATTATCATTATTCAGTTGAACTTTTGATATATCAATCCTGTTTTTGTACAATATAAGATGACTTTTGTTAACAAATTACAACTGTTTCTTTGTTTTCTCTAGCACTTTTGAACTCAGTAGTAGGCCCTTCATGCGTTGTTAGGATCTAATTATCCAACAATAAAAGTTGGGATGTACTTTCTTGTAATGTTATGTATTTGAGACTAATGATGAATGTACAGTACTATACAATCATTTTCTGCATGTTTGTGTTTACTGAACCTGCTGTTATAGTGGGCTGTAATAATAACAGTCCTAAATAATGAAACAGTAAATTCTTTCCTGAACTATGATAGAGAAATAAATACCATTGGGGATTTGTCATACCCCCCTGTCCCCATTGGTAAGCTACCCAAATGAGGTCACTAAAAATGTGGTTCCTGTCATATTGTGAAGTCATGGAATGTGATCATAAGAAGTAATTTCAAGTCATTACATCAAAAGAGCAAAATCATGCACTAAAAAAATGTCTCAAATGTCTTGTCATGAGTTCTATGTGAAAGGGAATTTTAAATGACAGATAAATTAAATAATTATTTTCCTCATTAAACAGTGCATGCTGTGATGAAACTCATCTATATTCCTGTTGCTACCAATTTTATTAACATTTATCATTTAATAATACATTTAAATTGTTTCAATATTTTTGTTTAACTTACGAATATTGAAGACAAGAGTATCCAATTTGCAAAATTTCTTAGTTAATGAAATACCATATTTACATGAATGTAAGATGAGTTTGTTTTTTTTTCTTTCTTACACATCTTATTCAAATAATAGTGTTGTTTTGTTTTCGCAGATTAAGCCTAGTCTCTTACAGCCTTACTAATAAAAACTTGGTGTAACTTCGTTATAACATGCTTATTCGGGGAATAGTTAATTTCAGCACAAGTTGGGAATAAGGATGGATTAAATTTTTACCAATAATGGCCACAAAACTGTAGCTTAACTAGTCTTTGTTAAATACGGAATCAATGCTTGGCAACATTGCTTCATTCACCATTGTTGGAATGTATGGAAATGTTATTGGAGTATGGAAATTAATTTTAAAATAGAATGTTTTCTCAGAGTACCCAATGAAAATTTTCTGTATTCGTAAATATAAAGAAGAAATTATTACCAAAAGATTTAAATGTTTAATAGCTATAGCAACTCTGGAGCATATTTATAAAATCAAAATAAATCTGTTATCAGACACATAATTCAGTGTAACTTTTCTTTGAAATTAGTACATTCATGATACGTTAAGTCAATTATGTATCATACATTTTATTTTAAGTGATGAAACTGGTGAAGTGATGATGCTGGACTGATAACTGTGTGTGAGAGGAGTAAGGGAATTTGTCACTGAGCAACTGACACCATGCACGCAGAAGAATGGTAGAAACACCATTGGCAAAAAAGTAACAGTACAGGACAGATAGGCTAAGCGATGCTTGGGGAGCTCAAAGTTGCTCTTAGCTGGAAGCGTTTCCGGGGAAGGTTACCCCGAGAGTTCCCGGTAGGTTTTTAAAGCGTCAATAGACGGCAACTGGGAAGAGAGTGGGACATAGCCGAAAGGATAACCTTGATTTCTGAGAATAGGAAGCTAACTTATATGAGAAAGTTTGTGCCATTTTGTGTCACCACTAGTTTAATGATATCTAATTATAGATATCAAATTATTCTACACTTCTGAAATAATTTTCCATAGTATTCAATTTTTAGATTATCAATGGGGGAAGATACAATTACAACCTTTGGGTCACAAATCTCTTTAGTATAGCCCCACAATACTCTCCCAAATTGTGGTACTCAATACGGCGAGTATATTAATAATAGGATTATCATATTTTTGTGGAAAATGTGGCTAGGATCTAGAGCAGAGTTTTTCATGTATTCAAATACATAAACTGTATATGTATAAATAACTTTTCTTATTTTTCTCTTTTGCGATATTTTTAGAACCTGGAAGCAGATAGCCTTCGAGTAGAACCATTAGGACACGATGAAAATCGTTCAGCGTATTGGTATTTTTATGGTACAAGATTATATAGAGAAGATTATCCAAGACCGGCTACAGATCCAGGACCATCAACATCAGGATCCTCAGTGAGTATTTAGTGGACCTTTTAAAGTATTTTTAGAATATAATGTATATTTTCTTGAAAGGAATTCCTTTCTTCTACTGTTTAGCAATAATATTTTTTCATATCTCAAATTTTTTTGCACGCTCTTCCGACAAGTAAATCTAGTAGTTTCTTGTCGGTATTTGAGGAAGTTTGTTGTAATCTATTCCCTGGTGAAAATATTTATTTTCAAGTTGACTTCTTTGCCACTTTGGTTGAGCAATTCAAATACACTGCGCTGTTTCTGTCATACGCGCTTCAGCTTCGCGGTTTTTGGTGTTTGAGGAGGGGTGGGGTGAGATTGACCGCGGTAGGCCGGGCACAGCGTGCAGATTCGTCCCATCCTCCAAGGACACCGGGTCACTTGCGGCGGCTACACGCCGGCGAGTATTGTCCGATTTAAATATGGCGACGTGTGTGACAGATCAGTGATGCGGTTTTCCAGTCGGGAGCTTCGATACCTAAAATTAAAGCCGTAACGAAGTTCCCGATTGGATAACCTCGTCCTCCTGATGATTTGCCACACGACACTATTTAATTCGGACAATAGTCGCGGCGATAGGCTGCTGGCGCCGTTGTCCTTGAGTTTTAAGTGCTCCTCTCACTCGTTCACTGTTCTCGCTGCGTCCGGCCACAGGTGGCGGGACTGACCGGCGCTCGCGACTTGTCACTACGGTGTGGCTCAGCCCACGCACAGTAGGGTTGTGACATCGATGTCGACGTTTTCGAAGTCATCGATGTTTCACTTATTGATATACTGTATTAAAGCCGATGGGTTTCTAAGATCGATTTATGTGTCACAATATTGTAATAGATTATAAACTAATAAGGGATGATACCTTCTTTAGTGAACTGGGGACTAGCCTTTAGAGATGACCTCTAGCACACTTGCTTTCAGTCACACAGGATTTGTTTTGGATTAAATCTTAATTATAAATTAATAAACACGACCATTGTAATTAAATTTTATCGCGCACGAATTTATTGTTAGAAGTAGAAAAAGTCAGTTTTATAACATCGAAGTTTACAAACAGATGGTTTTGGATCGTTATACAAACATCGATGTTTTAATTTTGAACATCGATATTTGGTAACATCGAACTTTTGTGATGGATGTCGCCTTGATGAAAAGACGTCATGGATTTCTTGCATTCCTCAATCGTTTCATCATTTTATTGTTAATTTGGATGAGTGAAAGATATAAATGATCCGTACTCAGCTAGTTATTCATATTTAGTTTTCTAATGAGACAGTGGCACATTGAAAAGTTCAGTTACTCGTACATGGAGATAAATGTTTAGTTCATACTGAATCATGTAGATTGAACGAAACGGTATGATATATTTTGGAAGAACAAAGAGCTTAGTCACGTTCACGGATCTGTTGTTTAGTTAAACATGTTAATGCACGCATAGAAAGGTTCACTATACAGGTCATAATATTTACTAAACACATTACAGTGAAAATTACTAAACGAATAGTTGCGTTTCATAAATGACTAAACGCTGATGAGTAAGCCATAGTAAACAGAAAAATGAAAGGTAATTCTTCCTTTCTATCCCGCCCCTATTCATCCAGGTAGTTTAGCAATTGGTGTTCCCGACCGATCTTACAGCCCCGTAGACTCGCACCTCCTGACCTTAGTTGACAGCCCCAAGCCAAGCAGAACGGTTGGGAACGCTAACTGCCGACGTTTGGCTACCGACGGGGTTTCTACCATTAGTTTAGAATACAGCATAATTATTTAAAGTCAATAAAATTCTAAACATATCGTTTATACAGCGTATAATACTATATGTTGATGCCTCACAGTTCACACGGACTCTATAACCATTCGAATTTGTCATATTTCTAGAACAGGATCGTACTAAGCAGTGTTAAGTGTGACGACATGAAGTGTAGATCTCACCGAATGATTTTATTTATGAAACAAGTATAGTACCACTGACAATTCTTGGTTCATTCACTTCCGATTTTCAATTGTCTGATTTTCGAAACTAAATCATGGTGAATGGTTGGTGAATCCTACCCCGCGGATAATTGGATTTACTATAGGATTGCTTACTGAACATGTTTTATACATTCTATTACATTTTTCTCAGTTCACGAGAAAAAATCTCCAACAATGAGAAGTGTCGTAATTATGTAAATTTCAAACTGCCGCGTCGCAGCGTTAACATTGTATTGCGACCTGTTATCTCTTGACATAATTTTCATCCAAAGAAGGGAATTCGAATTTGCAGTTCCGAAGATTTGCAAAAATCGCGTTAAACTACTTATATTTTTTAACAAATTGAACATGTATTTAAAGATCAACTTTTTTAGAACAGATTTCATTAAGAAAAATATCTGTCCTCAACATTGTAGTTTTTTCATGTTAATTTTTTGCAAAATTCGAAAATACATAGATTTTACCGAAAATAAGACTTAGGCCATTTTTATTGCTCCACTTGCTACGTTCCAGAAGAAAATTCAAAAATTTGGTGCTATTTGGAGAAAATTATGAAAATGTTACGGCGTCATGAAATCCTCACCAATTATCAAAATATTTGTTTCAAGTTCGCAGTGGTTTGAGTTTGCTCAGATCAATTGGGGAATACAAATTATAGAGAAAATCGTCCAAATGATATAGGCTCTAGCATTGCATACTGACGAACAGATATATTTTGCAGTCAGCCACTTTTTCGGTATCAAGAACCCAGAAAACATGTATTCTGAGTACAAAATGTGTTAGAGTTACTCCCTCTGTCCGTCATTCAATCAGTCTTTCTCACCGCCAGTCTGTGGTTAACGTTAGCGCCTAACTGAACCGTTCAGACGATTTTCTCCAAAATCTATATTCCCCGATCGATTTAAGCGAACTCTAAGCCCTGCGAGTTTGAAAGTTAGTTTGAATTTGCTCCATTTTTTTGTTTAAACGTTGTCCTCGGATTGTCTCCAGAATGCTTAAAACAATGGCACAGATATCTTTTTTGTTAATGTCCCTAATTTTTCGAAAATCGCAAAACTTCCCATTTTTTTGGCGTTATCCTACAACTGCGATATTGAGGATAGAGATTTTTCTTTAATAAGATGTTTTTCAAAGCCAAGTCTTGATATCATTCATGCACAATTTTTCGAGAATGAGTAGTTTTCGCGTAATTTTTCGTGAAAAAAACGCCAGTTTTTCTGTATTTTCTCAAAAACGGTTCCATATTTTTTCTTTAAATATTCTCCTCGTGAAAGAACGGTAAAAAAAAGTGTCGCTAGTCTCATTTCCGATGAACTCTGCATTTCCGAAAGCTGCAAAATACTAACATTACGAAATTACGAATTTGAAGATAAACATTTTTTGCCTACAATGAAATATGTTGTAAAAATCAGATCGTAAAAGGTGATGTACAATTATTTGATTCGCGTAATGTGTGTTTGAAATTGTTGCAAATTCTAAAAAAATCTCGAAAACCGCTCCAAATTTTTTGTCACTAAACAAGGGACGCTTGAAAGAATGGCGGAGTTTTCATTTTCGTCGAACTCGCTTAATTTTCGAAAATTTCATGGCTAGGAATAATGCAAGAAATCATCTGCCGTTGAAACACCACCAGTTTAATTTTTGTGATAAATCTCCATTTCCCATGTATTTCGTACTTGGTTGTTTCTTATGTAATTATCAACATTACTTCTGTTTGTTGTCACGTAAGTTAACTGTTTATATTGAACTGTTTTTAATATTTTTTTGTAGATTGTCACGTGATGACGTGGACGCAAGTGACCACGAAACGTGATATTTAAAGAACGAATGCTATAAATTAACAAGTATTGACCTTTTTTAATTCCATAAAGTGGCCATAATAGTCTATTCAACGATAGAAGAGCGACCTCATTGTTGATCGACGGAAACAGTCGGTCGCAGCACTCCACCCGTCATGTAGTTACGCCTGGAGTCCGGCAGCTGCCCTTCACTAATCTTATAGAATCTTCGACAATAATAGCTTTAACCTGTTTTCGCGAAGTAACTTTTAAAATATTGTAAAGCAGTATTTTAGTGAAATTTTAACAAACTAATATCTTCTAATGTGAAGATAGATGTGAACATAAACAAGCAAGACGTATTAATGATGTCCCAGGAAACAAAAGAATAGTATAGGTAATGGAAAACAATGTATAAATACATAAAATTAAATAGCTTTTATATAATTGTAAACAAATGCCCAAATCACACAGACTTTCCGGGCGCGTCAACTGCTAAATTGTGGTGCATGCTTTTGTGGCGTGAAGCGACGGTGATATTCTCCCACTGAACTGCACCAGGACAGATACTCTGCACCAATGTACAAAGCAGATTCAAAAGAAACAAGGTTGATTGCTGATACTAGCTGGTTCATCAGGGCCCAATATTGCCATCCAAATCTCAGATGCATTTAAGTTACACTTCACTTAGCATAGCTTCAAAGAGGGTGGTGAAACGACGAACAAAACGCGTCTTAAAATTAAAGCTGACTTTACTAAGTCATAATTTAAAAAAGACTTCACTTGTCAAAAGTCTATTATGAATTAGGATGAAATTGATGCCATCGTTGTCAACTGTCAGTTTGATTCAGAAAGCCGGCTATCGAAGGCTTTGCCGTCGTCATCAGTTTCGCTGTATGTGCGTTGCTCGCTCTCTTGCTCTCTCTCGCTCTCTGGCTCTCTCTCTCTATATGTGTGTATGTATGTATAAAATTGAGTGTGGAGAAAGTTGGGAGTCTGATGATGATGGCAAAGCCGTCAAAACACGGCTTTCTGAATAAATTTAGTAGAAAAAGTTGACGCATTTTATTTCATCCTTTAATAATGCTAACAACACCCCATCAGCATTCCCATTACTATGGATTGGAGAAAAGTATATTAATCTAGAAACACCGATTGCAGTGCTGTTTTCCTACTTCTAAGACTAATATGGTTTCAAACAACAGGTCAAGAGTGTGTTGATATCCTTTACATATTATATTTTAAATCATATTTCCTCAGACCTTTTACCATCAGATTTCTGTTAACTTTTCAAATACAAAACTAAGTGTTCTAGTTATTTATAAACAAAAACACCAAAAAGTTAACAATGTTCATCCTGTTGAAACATTTGGTTACAACTTCTGGTGACTTCATTCTCCATTTACTATGTATTGGTTACTATGGTTACTATGTATTGGCTTCTCAAATTGCATTTACTTATCAAAACAACACATAACCTGTGCGTTGTTAACTCACGCAAATATGACGGCAGGTGCATTGGGGCTTCCTTAGCCTGTATATTATAATGATAAAATTTGCCTATTACGGCTAAAGATCAAATTATTATGTTTTCTTTTAATTTTTATGGCTATTCCACAAATGAAATTTCACCAGTTGCGTTTAACAATACAATTATTCCATTCAGGGTTGTTAAAAATATCACATTTCTATCTAATTTTTTAACCTCTCTCAACTGTCCTCCCTACTCTGCTACAAGCTGCGATACATCGGTAATAGTAGGCGACGTGTACCGAAAGTGCGAGTGTGATTAAAGTTTAACATTTGGCATATTCTAACTGTTGGGCATAATTTCATTTGTGGAACGGTCTTATTAAACATCACTTATGAACTTGACACCAGTAGCGTTTGAACACGTATCTGGTATGCTCCAATCATGGCAGTATATCTAAAACAATTCGCTGTTTCTGTCCGATTCTTCTTATTGCTTCTTACGAATCAGCTATAAGTACTTGCTATCTTACCTCGAATTGTACAGCTCCCTTTTGAATGTGGTGCCTCGCGTTGTGTTGTGCTGTTTCTCCTTCGAAGTGTACTACAATTATGCGTTCTTGCTGGAATAGTTCATGACTGATGTCAGAAGAAATTCCTATCAGGGGATTTGGAAGCGGGCGAAGTCCGTTAATTTCATATTGTTTGTTCAGTTGAAACTTCCTGTTTTGTCATGATGCCTCAGCACACACCAACTCTAAAACGCATTGCCTCTAAAATGTATTCTGTTGCAGGGAAATAAATCGGATTATTTAAAAATTCATTTAACTATCATTCACAGTTATTAATAAAGAATATTTAAACAATTTTGCTGCAGCAGCATTATTAACTTAAAAGAAACGCATATCTCATTTGCCATTCTTCACTATTCCCGAAAATGAACATGTACAAAGTAAACAAAACAAAAATTTAAATTGCGATTTGAATGTATGTAAGGTTTGGTAAAATCGAATATTAAAATGTATTATTCTTTCGAATCACAGTTTTACTGTAGATTTGCCTACAGCGCGCAACTCTTGATGACTTAGCATAACGTAAGTTAGCGAAATAGGATATGAAGGGACTGACTTGCTTTCTCTGTGCAAGCCGTTCTCGCAGTCATGAATAGGGCTCAGATAGTTATGCATTACAAAATCTAAAATATGTTTGTAATTATGAGATTTAAAATGCGAATATAAGCATTAACAATGTAGAAAATATGTACTCTACAAAATCTCACAAAATTATGAAATAATGAAATTGTCATAGGTACTACCTAGAGTTCTTGGAAATAGTCGATAAATCCCGATTCGAGAAGAGAGGGTATTTATCAGTGAATTTCCTAAGCACGATCGGTATTAAATTTGACTATTCCACGAATGAAATTATGTCCAACAGAGTTCGGAACTGCGCCAAACATTGAAAATAACTGAAAGTTATGTTAAAATCAAAGAGGTTATGCGATAGCACGTACGCGGTTTATGGGACATCAACATGGCGAGCGACCGCCTCCTAAGATAGGTGAGTCACAGTTTGATTGACCAGATGGGAGAAGCGGTAAGGAAAATCGGATTGAAAAAGCGATAAACTTTTTGAGATACCCCCGCCCCCCTGAGCATTGGAGCATTTTGTATATATATTAAACACTATTGGTTTTAATTTAATGAGTGGAAGAGCCGGAATTGCTTTCTTTATATTTGTCATTGATGATCTAAGTTACTTATAGTTTACCACAATACAAATAATAAAAGTCAGCTCTGTTATGGACTGCAACTATTGCTGTAGTTTTTTTTAGGTTCTCGCACTTCCGAAAGAAGAGAAAGTTATGTAATCGTGTGCCGGAAAACTGTGGATTTTCAGCAGAAGACTCTCATTGCCGGGCACTGGTAACGAAGTGGTTAAATCCTATTGCTAAATATAATATATATACACACACATACATACATAAATACATACATACAGTGTGCTCTGAAGAAGGCCACAGCAAGATGGCCGAAACGTCAGCACAATTGACCGAGAAGCGGTTTATCCTCGATAGCCAAGAATGTATAGGAAATTTTTAATTTTTTAACAAATTTTTCTTTAAACTTTCTCATATGCATTAAGGGACGTTAAAAATATGTTGCTAATACCATTTTCGGCGAACTCTCTTTCGAGAATTGCAAAAAGTTAACATTTTAAAATTATAAAATTCAAGACAAATTTTTACCTCCGTCTGTTGTAAAAAATCAGCTCTTTAAAAAAGAACATATACAATGTGTTTAGTTGTTTTCGTGTCATTTGCACGAAAAATTGGCAATTTAAAAAATTCAGTAAACAAGTTTTTTTCTCAGAATCCGCTCCAAATGTTTACTATTAATTTTCTCCCCATGTAATAAGGGATGGTAAAAAATATGGAGTTAATCCCATTTTCAGAAAACGTAACATTTCAAATCTACATAATTGAAGATACAGATTTTGCCTCAGACAAAGTCTGTTGTGAAAAATTGGATCTTTACAAAAGGTCATGTATTGTTTTTTGAAGAAACTAGTAGTTTACAATTATTTTCTCAAAAACTGCCCCTAATTTTTTTCCCCACGGATAGAAAGGACGGTTAAAAGAATGTCGTGGTTCTCATTTTCATTGGAGTTTCAATTTTCCAAAATGGCAAATTTAGAAATAATGACAGGGAGAGATGGGTTCAGGGCATGAACTGACGTCACAGCAATCCCTCTGATCGCAAGGTCCTAGGTTCGAGTCCAGACGATGGCAGTATTTTCTACACTAGCTTGTTACCCAGGTCGAATTCGGTCGCTGTCTGGATGAAAATTCTAGTGGCTGGCTGGAGGAGAATTCTGATCGGTAGTTTTCCATGGTTTCTCTGATCAACACCAGGCGAATGCCGGAACTGTTTACAGACGAGCCACGGAACGCGCGCGATCTCACCTTCCTCTTCCTTGTCCTATCCTCACCTCTTTCACACACACACACACACACACACACACACACACACACACACAATCACACATGCCGGAAGACCTGTCAGGAGTTAAGGGAGGCCTGTCAGGAGGCCTTGTCCAGGCTGGGGCGATGCTCCGCTGGTGGGAGGTACCTTGTTCGGGGAAACCCCCGCTAGCCGACGGTAGCCCGGCGCCGGATCTCGCCATACAGCGGAGGAAAGATCACCGTCACTACAAGCATAAACATTCACTACACTTACGGGAATAATTACCTTAGTGGTTGATGTGCCCGGAATCACTAAAGAATCAATAGAAATAATGTGAGAAAGTATGTGCTGTTGTAGCACGGCTTTATTTTCACGTTTCCATACTTACTTCCGGAGTTGAATAGATAATATTTTTTCACTGGCGGAATTTTTGCGATCATGACATTATTTCGGGTGCGTTTACTGGCTAATACTAGCTTTGCTTCTTTCATGTGCATTATTATTTGTGTGATATGCAAGTTTATTTTAAAAAAGTTTTTTAAAAACAAAGATTGTCTAGCTCGCATATTCTCAATAGAGTGTTTCATAAAAGCAATTGATACCAGCACTTTATAAAAATCATGTTTCTTTGTATTAGTGTGATGAACTATCCTCAATATAATCATTATAAAGATTTATTATTTCCGCAGGTATGTTTATATAACCTGGTGGCAGAACACTCGAATTAACATATTACAATGCAATTTTAAATCATTTTAAGACAATAATAATATTATTAATGACAATGATAATAATAATAATAATAATAATAATAATAATAATAATAATAATAATAATAATAATAATAATAATAATAATATGGTGATGATAATAATAGCATTAACTCTACATTTTATGACTGGCCTGCACAGATATTTTAACTAATAATATACTTTTTAAATACACTGCACTCCTTCCCTGCACTTGCACCTGCACCTGCACCTGCACCTGCACCTGCACCTGCGCTCCACTTCACTATATTTGCACTATACTTCACTTTTCCTTCTACTTCTCTATTGCCCTACACTTCCCAACACGTCACGACACTCCAATTCAACTTCTACTTTAAATATAATTACATATTTAATAAGGCACTGCATTTAGTAGTAATTATCACAATAATAATAATAATAATAATAATAATAATAATAATAAAATACTATTTTAATAAGCATAACTTACTAATTATTAAATTTTACAAATGTCCTTAGTTAATATACTTCAAATCTTTGTACACCTAGAGGAGAGGATTTCATGTCTGTCGAAGGCAACTTATTCCAGTCCGTTCTATTTGTGAAGGAAAATTTTCCAACATCTGTTCTCTAAGGCCTGAACTGAATTTTGAGCTTGTGAACCTCTCTACTAAAGTAAGTGGGTGTATCGGGTGAAAATATCTTTCCAAGCTGGATAACCAGCATATGCTTTGTACAGGGCACAGTCTTGCCTTAACCCTCCTGATTTCTAGAGACTCCCATTCTACTTTCTTCCTATTGCTGCGGAAAGTAAGTGTACACTCTCTTTTCTGTACTCTATTCAAATATACCTTTTGTAAATTTCTATAAGGGTGCCAACAAATCGCTCCTATTTCCATTATGAACTAACTAGAGATAAGTAAGCTAATTCACTCACTTTCCCAGTACTCTTTTTTTTGGTATTCGCATAGTGAAATGCAAAGACCTGCTGGCACAACAATGTTTACAGGATTTTCCCAACTCAATTTGCTATCAAAAATTATTCCCAGGTATTTACAAGACACAACTCTTGAAATATTTTTATTGACAAGACACGACTCTTGAAATATTTTTATTGACAAGACACGACTCTTGAAATATTTGTATTGTCTAAACGGTATTGAGTTTCACTATATTTGTGGCCCCTACCAAATGTGATGGTTTTGCTTTTCGAACTATCCTCGTGATGGTTTTGCTATTCGAGTTATACTATTATCGTGGGGTTTTTTTCCTCCCTGAAATGTAATCTATCCAGATCACCCTGCAAAATATCCTTGTCTACTTTTGATTAAATAACTCAATATATTACACAGTCGTCTGCAGATAGTCTTACCTTTGAAAAAAAATTGTCTGGCTGGCCATTCACAAACACGAGAAACTGGAGAGGTCCAATAACGCTTCCTTGAGGAATCCCTGAAGTTACCTGTGGCAGAGTTCAAAATTGTTGTCCAACTCGGACTTTCTGTTTTCTATCTCGAAGAAGCTCATCAATCCACGCCACAACTCTGGTGTCAATACCCCAATGCATTAATTTATGAACTAGTTTATTGTGTGGGACAACATCAAATGCCTTCGCAAAATCTATTATTTCGGCATCCTCCCTCCCACTATCATCTTCATCTGCTATATCCTGAAACAATGATACTATCTGACTCTCACAAGAGAAACCATTCCTAAAACCATGCTGTCTCTGAAATAGCCATTCTTGATCTAATTTAGCTTGTTCCCATGGTCTAATAGAGCTTGTTATCAAATTTCCATTAGCTTACGTGCAACTGAAGTAAGACTTCCCGGTTTATAATTGGCTAAAACAGTTCTGTCACCAATCTTCAAAATCGGAACAACAGTACTAGCTTCTAATCTTCGGGCACGCTTGAATTGTTGATCGAAACATGAAATCTTGTTAGATACGGTAGAATTCTCTCTCCATTGAGCTTCATCATGTCCGTTGAAATGGCATCTGGACCCCCCAACTTTCCATTTTTCATAGATTTAATTCGCTTTTGCTATGCGGGGATTTATGTCTGTATTAAACGGATTTGGTACAGCCTCTCTCAATATTTGAGTATGGTGAGATTTTGTTTGAAAAACGGAACTGAAGTAGGCATTAAATGTATTTGTTTTTTTCTGATGTAGATAGATAGGTAGATAGATAGATAGACTGCAAAGACTACAGACATGGCTACAGGAAACACACGGTCTGTCGGAAATGCAATATGGCTTCCGAAAATGTAGATCGACAGTCGACGCTATCAAAACAGTCGTAGAAAAGGCAAGAGAAGCCAAAGACGGAGCAAAAAAAGAATTCTGTGCCCTCGTAACGCTCGATATCAGGAACGCCTTTAACTCGGCCAAATGGGAGGAGATTATCAAGGCTCTGATAGAGAAGAACACCCCAGAGTATCTCACCAGTATGATACGGAGCTACCTAAGCGACCGAAAGACAATTTACGAAGGTGAAGGAGAACCTATTGAAATTGAGATGACCTGTGGTGTCCCACAAGGTTCAAAACTTGGTCCTGTCTTATGGAACATTATGTACGACAGTCTATAATGGGGCTACTGGGCATAAAACTCCCGCAAAATATCTCAATAGTAGGCTTCGCAGACGATGCAATAATAGTGGCAACGGCGGAAACATCGGCCCTACTAGAGGTCATCGTAAACGACACCCTGAGAAGAGTGATGAAATGGCTGACGTCCAAAGGGCTGGAAGTGGCAGCCCATAAAACCGAAGCATTGCTTATCACCGAAAGACGATCCTACTCCAACCCAACATTCCTAATAGGCAAGGAAAAAATACAATGTGGCAAGAGCCTTCGCTACCTAGGAATGGAAATTGACAGGAAGCTAAGTTTTGGACCACACATTAGTGAGACGACGGAAAAAGTCCTAAAAATAGCAGCAACGCTTTCCAGATTGATGCCGAACACCAGGGGCCCCAGCGACAAGACGAGACGAATTTTAATGAGTGTGATGCACTCAAAAATGCTCTATGCAGCACCGATCTGGGCAGAAGCTCTTCAAAACAATAATCTGAGAAGGAAAATGCAGTCTGTCCAGAGGAAAGGAGCTCTACGCATAACATCGGCGTATAGAACTGTATCCGGAAGTGCTGTTCTTCTGCTGGCGAACGTCCCTCCTATTGACCTGCTTGCTCTAGAAAGGAAAGAAGTTTACAACTACTCCCATGAGCAAGAAGGAAACGGAAGGCGAACGCAACAAGATAAGGTTAGCGCAATTAAAAAAGCGAAAGAAGACGTGATGCACCGCTGGCAGAAACGTTGGGACAGAGAGGAGACCGGCAGATGGACTCATAGGCTCATCCCGAATATATCCAAATGGATAAGCCGCAAACACGGGTCCGTGACATACCACTTAACTCAGGCATTCACAGGGCATGGATGTTTTAAGGCATACCTTAAGAGATTCAGCAAGACAGAAGACGCGGTATGCTTCTACTGCAGCCATGAAGTGGACGACGCCGAACATACGCTGTTCCATTGCCCGAGATGGGACACGCTAAGGCATCGCATGATATGGGAGGTCGGGTGTAATGTCTTACCAGAAAACATGGTCACACTTATGATCTGTAACAAGGCGAAGTGGACAGCAATAGAGAAATATATCACCGCCATTCTCAAGAAGAAGGAAGAAGACGAAAGAAACCAGTCATAGATGAACCTGAATAACACCTCGAAGTAATACAGCTGGCACCATCCTGAAGTAATGCATAACTGCGGTTCCAGGGTGGATAACGCCAGGATCACAAAGGGTTTGTGGTTTTAGTGGGTAAAAATCTCACACTGTTGAGGAGTGCGGGCTCCTCTTCGTCTTTTGAAGATTTCCACAGTTCCCCTCGTTAAAAAAAAAAAGATAGATAGATTTATTAAAGTTCGATTTGAGCTAATGCTCGGTGGCAAACATGATAACAATTAAAATTAGAATTACTAAACATTTTCAACATTTACAATTGGGTTTACTATTAGAATTAGGGGGTCGATATAATTGTTCCAATTTATTTCTAGCTAACTCTAAATTCACTTCTAGTTTACATAACACTTCACTACACTACACTACACTACACTACACTACACTACACTACACATCACTTCACTGTATAAGGGCCATGACGATAATAATTATGACAATAATAATAGTAATAATAATATTACTAATATTAATAGTAATAATAATAATAATAATAATAATAATAATAATAAAAAAATGTCTCAGTCAGTATTATTCGAGATGATCTAGATGGAATGAAGCATATTTTTAAATTTGGCTACATTAGAAGGAAGAGCCTCTAGTGCTTCTGCAGGTAGTTTATTCCAATCTACTATAGTGCGATTCACAAAGGAGAACTTGCCTACATCAGTTCTTTGCTTTCTACATCGTATTTTCCAAGGGTGGTCTCCTCTCCTTTTATAATCTGACTTCTGTAATCTTTTACCGATATCTGCCCATGCTGTGTCCCCTCTGTATGTCTTATACATTACGCATAAACGCGCCCGTTCCCGTATTGTATTTGTAACCCGTTCTTGGTATCTCTAACGATAGGAATTTCTTCTTTATTTTCTCTTCTTCTGCGAACACATATGTAAAACCCTGACCAATTATTTCCCTCACTGTCGAGAATATGCTTTAAAAAATTTTTCCTGCCCAACTTTCTTTTCCAGCTTTAATTCTTTTGAACAGTTACTAAAATGTATCTTATGATTTTCTCTTCCATGTCTATTATTGAAGCTTTTCTGTTTTTTCTCTTCATACTTCGAATTTTCGGATTATAATATTCTGGATCTGAATTTCTTTTTTAGTATTTGTGCAGCACAAACATTTGCAATGCATTATCTAGAATGCTATTAAACGCTGTTCAAATTTCCTCCGTACCCCCATCTATTCTCAGAAAACGATCGTACTGTTCTCTCAGATAGTGGTGAAGCCCCCCTGTGTTTGCCTTCTTGAACTGCCATATTTTTTTCTGTAAAATATTTACAGAAAAGTCTAACTAAGTCGACTAACACGGCTTTGTGGTCGCTTATACCATCAATGATGTCGCAAGACTAGAAAAGCTCCTGCGGCCTAATTAAGTAAACTTGAAGCGCCTCCTGCTGCGTCGGTCTATCTACTACCTGCACTAATCCCCCTTCCCTGACAAGTCTGTTCACTAATTGTTGTACTTTTGCTTCGCTCACAGAGCTTTTCCAATTTGCGCGTGGGATATTTAAATCAACAGCGATAACTATGGGATGTATATTGGCGTTTTCTATTTTCTCAGAATTTTTTTTTCAAAATCGCGTAATTTTCATGTGGTAGCCTATAGCAAGTAATAATTTGTAACACATTCCCTATATTACTAATTTCTATCCCATAATGAATCATGTTCTAGGATTCACGGAAAGATCCTGCTAGAAATAGAGCCAATCGATTCGTCTTGGCGAGAGCAATCGAATGTGATCACGTCTACAGATGATTTCATCCCCCCACCCCCTGGAAATGCATTTTAGGCGCTCACCCTTCCCGCCATCACGATTTTTCGTTATTTTACTAAGACTAATAATTGTCCATCTGATTAATCAAGTAACGATTCGCGTAAATGCTGGGAAGAGAGTATAGTAATTCACAGCTTTTTATCAGCGGTGAATTGAAACCATAAAAACCCGTATGAAGATTGTCTTAGAATCCTAGATGGATCTGCAAAAAAATGGTCAGTTTTCCACCAAGAGACTGAGGCTTGTCGAGACACATTTGTCTCTTAGTGGACTGGCGGGGTCTATTTATGAGCGAAGGACGGACGAGTGATATGAAAAAATATCAAATAGATGAGGGAGTTATGATTATTATTCGGAAATAGTATTTCATACATTTTGTAATATATATATATATATATATATATATATATATATATATATATATATATATATATATATATATATATATATATATATATATATATATTGTGGCGTTATGGGATTGTGTGACCCCATAACACCACCGTCTCGTATGTATGAACACCCACAGGCAGCGAGGAGAGCAGGCGCAGAAATCGGAGGTGCCTAAACGCGCAGCCTGGTATCCGTTGCCCGTACTAATCAAAGGCGAACTAGCAAGCAATGTTTTTCCTTGTGAAGGGTTGAGAGAGGAGAAATAGCCCCACCACTGAGAATTTCCCCAGGCGTCGCACCATAAATACGCAAACCCGCAAGCGGAAGCTTTCTTTTGATTGTCGCCGTTCGTCGGGTAAGCAGCATTTTGATCACCGCTCGTTAACATCAGCTTAGATATTGTTTGCCGCCGCAACGACTGCTAGGTAGGAGTTTTCGGCGTCGAACAGACGTGCTAGTTAGTCGTCCGCGAGATAGTGAAGATTTAGTAAAGTGTTTCTTCAATTAACATCACGGGAAGTAAAGTTACCCGTTGTGAGAAAAGCATTGAAAGTTCTTGTTTAACGAAGTAGAAGTAGCAACGAGCGAGGAACTTGCACGAGTATTCAGGGAAGTGCAAGGGACATTTTCACAACGTGGGCGTAGTCAGAGGCGCCGGTAGCAGCCGAGGGAGAAGATGAGGCCGATTAGGAAGAACGGAAGAGGACGCAAGAAGACAGGAGAAGAAGAGGCCGACTAGGAAGAACGGAAGAGGACGCAAGAAGACAGCGTAGACGGCAGAGGCGAATCCCGTCTCGTACGACGCAGAAGCTGGGACCGAGCGACGACGGTGCAGAGGCCAGCACACGACCATCAAGGCCAGAAAGCGGGAGTTTTCGAGGTAACGCTTAGAACTGCGGAAAGTAGGTCAAGTTCACGTCGGCAGGGAAAAAGACTAGTGTAGGAAAGTGTTAGGAAATTGAGGACACGGGTGGCAACAAATTGTAGCATTGTAGGAGGAGATTTTTGATGCGCTATTGCCTACTTAAAACATTCTATTTGGAACATTTATTATTCTGCTATTTTTCAGACACAGTCAAGTTGTAAATGAGAGTAGTGCGCTCGCACACATTTTGTTCTTTGCATGTAATATTTTTTGAAACAAGAGATTGTAAACTAAATTTGGTTTCATGTGCAAATGTAATTAGGATAGCATAAAATTAGATATAATTAATTTTCAAGGGAATTCCCAGTGTAGATTAGGGTAATTATTTCAAAGAATCAGTTTTGGAGTAAATTATGTGTTCATTCATTTAATGTGCTGTAAAGGTTTCTATTTGTGTTTTGGATTTTTGTTTGTAAAAGTGTGATTCTATTCTTAATTTGTTTTTTGTCATTAACTTATGCCACAAAGTTTATGGGTAAATTATACTCTCGTTTATGTGCAATTTGTGTGATTTTATTGTGTCAAGGGTTCAAACCTTTCTCGCACCCTGAAGATCCTGCTCCCTAGATTTTAAGCTCGCTTCACGAGCAAAATCTTGTCAACCCGCTTACGGTTCATGCTGATGTTGTGAAGGTACCAGTTGTATTAGAAGGTGGGTTGGTTAGAATATATATATATATATATATATATATATATATATATATATATATATATATATATATATTAGGGTACGCTAGCATACATTAAGGTAAGGTTGCCAGCAGTATTTGCGGTTTTAGGCCAAAACAATATCCATGTGTATATATGTGTAAAGATTTTGGTAAATCTAAAAAATGTATATTCATGGATATACAGTATTTTCTGACGCAACTTTTCTACTGCACCTTCTGCTGTGCGATGTAATCGCAAGGGTTCATCTTGTTTTGTATTTCTGATAGGAACAAATTTCATGCTTTTACATAACGTACAGACCGTCCCTGTCCTTTGCCAATTAATTGATGTTTCTCGGTTGCGATGTGTACAGGAGGAATACTGAGGCATAATTCCCCCAGACATTGTAGGTCCTCTCGAAGCTTCTGGTTGCGGCCCTATACGGCAAGTGTGATGATATTTCTGCATTCAGGCTAGCTGCTGGTTCGGCTTGGCAAATGCCACTAGGCTGACGTCTGCCTGTTGGGTTTTTAGTCCGTGCAACCGCGATGCCTCTCGTCCGGAGTTCATTGAAGTAGACTGTGGGTGCGCCCCGAAATGCGGCCGTCACTAGGCGAAATTCTGTTAATTTCGCGGTCGCGACCTTGCCCATGAAGCGGGTTGGTGGTTGACTCGCTTAATTCCTCGTCACTTTCATTTACATTAGTCTACCCACCTAAACCTTGTCGGGTTGTAATCGACGAAGCTGTGTGCGGTGGCGCCACCGCTTCCGCCGCCGCCACCTTCCTATATAGAAGCGATTTTTTTCCCTAATGGAATTTGTTCCTTAAAGACAGCTCTTAAAATAAGGTCACGTACAATTTTCCGAAAAATTGCGTACTTTTGGCGTAATTTTGTGCGAAATGTATGCAATTTTTATTTTTTTTAAAACAACTTTTGCTCTCCAGTCTTTGTGAAGGTAGTTCGTAAAAAGAGATATTTATGTAATCGTGCGCCGGAAAACGGGAATTTTTTTTATCACCAAAAAGGCACCAAATTTTTTCTTTAAATTTTCTCCTCGTGCGAGAACATGAGTGCTGTTGTGGTACCACCGGTTTCTCCTGACACTGATCTTGATCAATCTAGAAACGCCTGCAAGCCTGGGAACATCAATGGACGGTAAAAAACATGGCGCTAGTCTCATTTTCGGATTCTGGCGAACGGCTACTCAGATCGGTAGTTTTCCGTGGTTTCGCTGATCAACAGGCAGATGCCGGAACAGTACCTTAACAAACGTGCCACGGACCACTCCCGACCTTTCCTACCTCCTTCTTGTCCTATCTTTACCCCATGCACACACACTAATAGGTACTACACTACCACACATGTCAGGAGACTGGTCAGGAGCTTACAGTTGTTCCGGCTGGGGCGGTGCCCCGCTGGTGGGAGCTACCTGGTGGGGGAAACCCCCGCTAGCCGAAGTTATTTTGCATCTCTATTGTTGCGGGGAAAAAAATTACTGGCCGATTTTCATAGAAATAAATGCATTTGTGTTGCATGCGCATGAAAATGATTGGGACCCGGCAGTGACATAGCAGGCATAAATGTGGAGTGCTGCGACTCGGACTCCCGAAGTGAATGTGCTGAGAAAGCCAAAGTGTAAATAGTAGTTGTAATCTCGCTAGTACAGATACATTTGAAAATAACATTAGGCAACTTAGATTTGGGGAAACCTCGATTTTAAGCTAGAGTATAAGCGAACTAATCTAAGTATTGCAGAATAAAAATAGATTACTGCTACTTATATCAACAATTCTCTCACCTTTGCACGATTAAAGTCACATTTCAATGATAATAATTCTTTGGACTTTTACAAAGTGTGTAATTTTATATTTTATTACATTTATTTTAGAAAAATGTAAAATTAAAACAAAATTTCCATGTTAGGCACCGTCATGTCATGTTATATAGTTTCAGGCGTCGCCGTAAAGAGCTAAAGTAGTTTGCTCACCGAAGCGTGAGCAAACTCACGTGAGTGGTTAATTATTCACCAACGAATTGTATTACCCGCTCAAAAGTTCCACAAAGAGAGCCGTCATTTATAACCAGGGCTCGGTTTCTGATGACATGCCATCTTTTCGTTGGTGAATTGTAGACGTAGCTAACTTGTATATGAATGTTTATCATGACATATAGATGATAGAAATGTATGTTTCTATGTATGTTGTAATGTATAGTAAATGTATTTTTTGGACCTTTGCGTCATTTTTGTCATTTTTATGCATTTGTCCCTTTTTTGTGTCTTTTGTTAGTTAATGAATTTACAATGACTCACTAAAACAAATTTTTGTTTTGTTTTTTGTATCGTCGGTTCATGACAAAATTCACTACTGCAATGGACTCTATTTTTCGAACTCTGAAAATTACAAGGATCTTCGGTAACGTCTTCGACCTCTCAAAACCGACGGTTGGAAGATCGGACCTAAGGATTACATTTCTTCTTAAAATAAACACTATATTATATATAATTTTATATAAATTCCTTTTTTAATTGTAAAATTCATTGAATAAGTAAACAATTTCATGTAAATTCGTGAGTATTTTTAAAAAAATTAGGGCATTTTCCCCTTATTTTTTTAAAAGTATTTTAGGTCATTTTCCTTTTATTTTGAAGTCTTTTTATAGGATTTTCAAATCATTTTTAGGTCATCAGAATCCATGTCTTGTTTATAACCATGAAGATGGGTGTAACCTTTTCTATAAAATACTATAATTTTAATAACCGTAACTGTTACTACCACAACGCGAATGTTGTAGCGTCACACGTTTGCTCTTGCTCGCTGCATTATGCTACGTTTTACAAGAATCTATAAAATGAGACTAGTAAATCAGAATTTCAGAGCTGGAAACAAATTTAGGCATTTCAAGTCCTGTAAATTTTAAAGCTAATTCTATATAAGTTATGTACGTACCTCGAAATCCTAATTACGAATGGATAAAATGGTATCTTTATAAATATTATTGGCACAATAAGAAAAAAGTGGCAAAATTTTAAATCGAATGCCCATCTAATCTCGGTGTATCCCCGGAATTCAATATTTGACTCATTCTTTTCTTATTGTACCTTCACGAAATGCTTTCCGCGATTTTTATAACGATAAAACGTACTATTTGCAGAAGAGACACTACTTTCCTCTCAAAATCGAAACTGTCGAATAAATGCTCTCGAAGCTTTGAAATTAGTTTCGTTAGATTCTATTAATTAAAATGTAACTATCAATGCTCTTTCCTAGGGAGTGCCTGGATTGGAGTCACCGTGTGTTTATAGGTTCTCACAATATTACAACATGTTCTTGTTGCAGAAAAAGAAAACAAAGGAAAAACGCAGAAAAGGAAAAGAAGAGAAAAAACGCAAAAAACATGGTAGACCGCCTTTGACACTGGAAAACGAAGAAAGAGGTACAGGAGTGTGGCAAGTGGTATGCTTCACAGAAGAAGATTGGGATAAAATTACATTAGGGTTTAAAGACTCTAGATCAAAAGCCGAGAAAGAATTGTATCATACACTTTCTGAAGATTTTCTTCCCGAGATACCACGTTTATTTGCCGAAAAGGAGCGTCTTCAAAGGTAATTTCACGTGACTCACGTGTGATTTTGTATATTAGCATTGCGTAAGTTAATGGAAATCTGGAAGAAGGGCACGTGATTTTTTTAAAACTCTAGTCTGGAATGACTTTTTTGTTTTAGAGCAAGCATCTTTGTGGTATTTAGTATGATACTGTATTACATTCCACCTAATATGTGTAGTATCTAATCGTGTACCTCGTACATGTTAGTATTACTCGATCTGATGGAATGTTGGAAAAAGTTTTGTCAACATCAGTTGTATTTCAGTTTTATAGTACCTTCTGTTGTAACGAAGGGTCAGAGTCTTTTACCGCTGGTATTTATTTTACTACAATCCACCTTTGTGCTATAAACTGCTCTCCTGTGAAATTTAGAAAACCTGACGTAAGCCCTTCTTCCGGTAACACATTCAAACATTTCTAGGACGATAAATATTGTTTTTCATGTAGGAAAAGGTTGTTGGAGTATCAACCTCGGCGCCAGTCAAGTAGACTAGAGAAATTAAAACAACAGAAGGAAGAGGAAGAGAGCTTACAGAAATCCATTGAAAAGGAGGAGAAAGAACGGAAAGACCGTCGTAAACAAGAGCAAGAGAAGAAAGACAAGTACGTACACATTTTGACGTTCTTTGTCATAATTGACCTCCAATAAAATTGCAGTTTTTCTCGTATATGTACTGTAGCTCAGGTGGGTTGTAGGGTCTCATCAAATATCAATTGATCAATTGAGTAGAAAATTATCTTGCAGATCATAAAGAAGGCAGCGGGATAAGATATGCAAATCTGCCCCCAGGGATAAAAAAATGTATGTTGAAAAATCATAATTGTAGTGTTAAAAACAAGTTTTTCGACGGATTTAAATCAATTTACGTCGTAGTTTGTACTATTGAAAAAACGTATTTTTTTGCTTCTAACATAAGTAATTTTTTTTAACCACATTACCCCTACGAAAATTGACTGAAATTATCTTTGCCATTTTCTATAAAGATGTTTCAAGGATTTTTCCAGCAATTTATATCCTATTTTGACCCTTACTGTCAAAGGAGAAATAGAAGAAAAAAATACTTTTCTCCATTTTTTAAGAATATCGCATGTTCTGCAGTAGATCATAAAAGTGCTCAATACAAATTGTAGCCCTGTAAATTCTCTACAGAACTCCTTCATTTCTACCTCTTATCTTATAATTTGCATCCGACAGCTCAATATAAATAAAACAATAATGTAATAGATTATTTATTTTTATAAAATTAGGTTTTGCTTTATTAATTTGTGTATTTTTTCTGTTTTATGTTTAGTAGAAAAGATAAATATTATTGAAAAAATGTAAGAATAATATTATAACCTAAAAATTGATAGTTTTCTCGTAATTACAGGTTGAAATGAATGGAAATTATAAAAAGAACGTTTTATCAAAAACCGCTTCGTTTTTTCTTTATTTTTTCCACAAGGGACGCTTAAAACAATGGTGTAACAACCTTTTTTTTTTTCAATAGAGAATAATGGCAACTGTGAAAGCCTCTCCTGCCATTGTGTGTTTCTGCAGTATGTGGTGTGTATTCGTCGCAACGCAGAGAAAGAGCGTTCGGCGGCAGCGGTTATTGGAATTGTAGCTATTAATCCAAGGCGTGATAATTCCTTAAATGCAGATGATGACAAACCAGTTGTATTCAGATAAATGATTAATTTAGAAACGCCCATTGGTAATTATTCATTTGTTGAATATGCAACGCAAAGTTCACTTCTGGGCCTGGCAAAATCAAAATGCTGACCGAAATTTTGTTTTAAAGAAAGAAACGCTTCTTCTGGAAACGAATTTCTCATATTTTTTCTCATCTACAAGTTGTAGGAATATTAAAGAATCCAGACTGTTGAATCTGATTAGATACATTGTCAAATATTTTACAATATAAACATCGCTAATGCATATATTGGTCATATCTATACGGCGCTTCTTCCTGGGTTGTCCAATATCGGTTACACTTTTCCGCTATACTACCTTCTATTGATTTCTCGTGTTTTTGAGAAGCTCTTCTGTTTCTTTTACCTTTCCAATACAATACTTAACATCAAGCGACCTGGCTTGGATGATGTCATACAATGAATCTGTCAGATAAAATATTCCTCTAAATGTCAGCATTGAAAAATTCAATTCAAAATCCGAAAGCACAGATTCAAAACCCCGAGTCTCATGATACGTGTCTTCATCCCACTGTTCTGGGTTGTCGAGAGTAGTGGAAAACAAATTTACTAAATCATCTCTATGCTCCCGAATTGTCTCAACTGGTCCCGAATTATAATTCCATCTTGTAGGGCATTTTTGGAAAATATTTTCACTTTTGAATCAAGCGCTTTCATACGTTTTGTGTAATTAGAAAAAAAATAATGAAAAGCTTCCAAGAGTCTTGAAAATATTTTTACACTCTTTGATACTGACTGAGAGAGCTTAAATTATCTATGTGCCAGGTAGTGCACAAATTCTGCATTGGGGTATTTGTCTCTAAGTCGTTTCTAAAACCCATTTATTTCACGAGACTACTGCAGCCCCATCTTAATACTGAGCAACTAGTTTGGAATTGCAGTCGAATTTAGAATTGAGTGTGTGAAAAACCATGTTCTGTTAAGGCACTGGCTTTGCGATTTGAACTGAAGTCAGTAAACCGTAGGAAACGTTCAACGATTTCGCCATTGGGAAGTAAATATCGTACAACAGTCGATAAATGAGAATGGATAAATATATCACTAGTCTCGTCTAGAATTACAGCAATAAATTGTGAAAGTGAAATTTTCTTTTTTATTTCATTTAACATAACAATAGCTATGATTTCTATCAAATCGTTCTGAATAGGTTTTGATAACCCTGTAAAAACATTGGCTTTTTGAAGAAGAGTTTCCAAAGTTTCATTATACTTTCTCAACAATGACAGAATTTCGATATAATTCTCTCTGTTAAGACTCATTTTCTGAGTGTCCTCTGAAAGAATGTTCTTGACAAGCCAAGAAAATTACTACGTCAATTAGGCGCCGCACAACTTTCCTATCATTTTTGGCTTGCTCATTGTATTTAAGAGTTTCTTGTTTAGGTTGTTGGTCTAACTGGAAATCTATTCGGGCAGTACCAAATGTTGCGAGACAAATTTCAGATCGAATATGATTTTGTGCTTGTTGATGTCGCTGCATGTCTTTCAATAAATTACTCATATCATCAAACCCAGAACTGTTCCAAGTACTGTTTTCATTCGAAAATAATACACAAGGCCAACAATATAATTTTAAAACCTTTTTACAACCACTGAACCAGTCTACTTTTTATATTGCTCGATATTAAAATGCCATACACACCTTTTCGTTTGTATCTGCATATGTGTCAAATCAGGGGTAGGCCGTCCTCGCGAAATAATTTATATTTTGGCTTGATAACTCTTTGAGGAAAATAAACGTTCCTTTAAAGGTTCTAAAATGCAAGCACAGTTGTGGTCTGTCCCCTTCTCGCCTCCCGAGCCTACCACGTTTACTGTACTTGTCCTTGGTTGACGCTTGGAAACGCAGAGAATGGACTTCTCACATACAATTCCCTTTACAAAGCGGCGGGTAGGGCACACAGCTTTAAGATATATGTACATACGAAAAATCCAATTCTTGGTAGAATTACAAGCGCCAAATGTACAAAAAGACACATCACAAAATAAGTTATTTATTTATTTATTTATTTATTTATTATTATTATTATTCTACAGGCAACCGCCCAATTTACATTTTGATAATTCTTGGTACAATAGTTCGTTTGACACAATTTACAGGTTTATGAATACTACTTAAGTTAAACAATTACTTACGAATCTATCAATATTTTTAACCGAATGGTTGAACTAGTCCGCTATTCTTGAAAAAATACTTTCACAGGGAACGTTTTCAAATTATCTTTCCCTACGCATGGCGAGAGCGGGCCCCATTAGTTTTGCAAGCTACCGCAAGAGCGCAAATTATCGGCACTATTTTCATAAACTGGAGCAACATAGGAGACAAAGACAAGCACATTACAGGAATTAGCAATGGGCGCTCATTTCCTCTATAGAGCAAAATGTGTATTATATGTGTGTGTGTGTGTGTGTGTGTGTGTGTGTGTGTGTGTGTGTGGAAAAATATAAAAATGTTTTATTTATAATTCAAAAGTTTAACGGAATGACTCATTCCATTGACTGACCGCCCTTCCCTAGCAGTTACAAATAATGTGAGAAAGTATATGCTGTTTCAGAACCACTAGTTTCATTCTACGCAAGAAGTATATTCTTTGCTTGTTTTCTTTCTTGTGAATTTTAAGGTGAATTCTAGCGTGTTGTGTCTTGCATTCACTGAAGAAAATTCTTCATTGTGGTCGTCATAGCGAATTTTACTAAAATATAGCATCCAGAGGCTTTAAATTCCTGATGCGAAAAATGAGGTCTATCCTTTTCTGAACTCACGGGACAAGGGAACGGGAAAGGAAACCACTTCAGAAATTTAGTCCACCTTCTGAATCTGTTTTCGTTCCTACTTATACGTGGAACCTTGCTGGTAAAACATAGTGGAATTCTGAATCTGCTTTCGTTTTTAGCATGGTATTCTTCCATCCTATTTTTTTCTGCAGCAAAAGAGTAAGAAATCTAGAGTTATTGTATTTCGTCTGTGATTTTTTTCAGGTTCAGCTTTTGGCAGATGACCAACTTGCTTTTGTTTTATTTTGCGAGCAGACCTGTAACTTTCATTTGTTGCAGCTACAGTAGAACCTCGTTAATCCGGACGTCCGCACACCTCGGACCAGCTTTGAAAAAAAATGTGTTAAGTGTAGTAAACGAAGATGTTCTATGGACGATAAATCGCTATTCTCAGTAGATAAGCGATTTATCAGTTTTTATTTACAGTACAACCTCGTTAACTCAAACGTCCGGACAATTCGGACTAGTTTTAGAAAAAAGGTTGTTTAGAGTGGTAATTGAAGATGTAGAATATGATAAATCGCTATTTTCAGTAGGTAAATAACTAGAATTTATATACCAGCGGTCGAGTTCATTGCCCTCAGCCCACATGCCAACCCTCTCCTTCCCCTCCTCCGCTCCAGCGACGGGCCACCCGCAGAGGGGAAAGGAGAGTGGAGGAGTTACTCTGGCGATGCCTTGGGTATTCTTCGACCCACTTACTACTCGGTACGGATGTATATTGTGTATCGTGAAAATACATGCGATGTATGTGATCGCGAAAATACATGCAAAGTGTTTTAGGTGACTATTCCACTCAGAACAAATTAGTAGAAATTAAAACCAATAGTGTTTAACTATACATACAAAATGCCCTAATCAGGGCCATGTAGGTCAAAAAGTTTATCGCTTTTTCTATTCGATTTTTCTTACTGCTTCTACCTACTGGCCAATCGCAACCTGTGACTAATCTGACTCGGGAGGCGTTACACACCGATTGCTATGTCGATGTCCAATAAGCAGCGTTTGTACTATAATATAACCTCTGATTTTAACACGCGCTTTCAGTTATTTTCAATATTTGGTGCATTTTGGAACTCTGTTGGACATAATTTCACTCATGGTATAGTCCTATTAAATACCACTCGTGCATTGGAAATTCTCAGATAATTCCCCTCCTCGCCTCGCGAGTCGGGAATTTATCGACAATCTCCAAAGCACTATTGGTGTTACCTATGATAATTTTTAGTCAATACTAATTTTTAACCTTCATTAAAATATGTTTGGTAAGTCCATGTTTTTTTGTTTTCCCCGGATTTTCGTTAACTCAGATCGGCCCGGCCTCAGTTGATCCGGGTGAACGAGATTCTACTGAATTATATTTTCATTGACAGAATATATTACACGTTTACATAACATTTAACTAGCTTATTTATTGGTACAACAGTAGTCGTGTCAGTCTTCATCTCTGAATGAGTGTCACAAGAAAAGCAAAATATCAGATTTCTTAAAACTAGCCATTATATTTTTCATTGTGAAAGTATGAAGGCATTGCTGACGATAGGTGGGACAAAATTAACTCTGTTCGTACACATTTTAATAGAATTCATACGTGCCCCAATACAGGGGTTTAAATTACAATTTTTAAAGGGTTTCTTAAATTTTAACGAACTTAAGATGTTATAAGTTGTGATGGTACCAAAACCTGTCAACAGTTTATTTTCGGCTTTATATCACTGTTAATTTAGTAATTACTGGAACAATTACTATTGACGGCTTCCGTCATTCCGTTACAAGGACAGCGTAATAAACAGTTTTGAAATTGCTTATAATATTGGTCCATATTTTCAGAACAGCGAATTTTGGTTTATATTGGGATGAACACACACATTTATGGTAAAGTGTAGTTTACTGGTTGTATTAAGTAGTTGCAGATTTTGTGGAGAACCACCTGCCATATTGCCAAATTTCGTAAGTACGTACGATCATTCGATTTTGTAGATTACATACCTTCGCAAACTTGTATCAGATAATTTTTAATTTATTGAATAAACAATCTTACACGTCAAAAACAAAAGTACATAAACACGGGATACTTTAATCCATTTTTTCAACTTTTTCATAGTTTTTCCTTACTAATTTCCGAAAACAAAACAAAATACTATTATAATTTTTTCTATCAATTTAACGGCTTAATGTACAATTCTTGAGAGCAGTTTGATAAGATATTTAAAATAAGCGCTCAGAAAATTTTTGAAAATTGGGTTTAAGTGATACTGGTGTATGGGCTACTTGAACCCACACGAAGTTTTCTTGTATAAAACCATGGGGATTTGCACTAGATCAATGTAGTTCCTAGATTTTCTGATACAAACAGTGAATGTAAATATACTGCAAACACGAAGATAACTTCAATAGCTGAAAGACAATTTTTATTATATAATCAGCCCTAATAGCAATTATAATATTTGATGTTCAAATCAATCGTTGTTTCATATTTCACATTGTCATATATCGACAACAAAAGTTTCCAATATGATACAAAAGGCAATATATCTTGAACTGTATGTGACCGTCATTCTCTCTTCGATTGCTCTTTCAATTTACGCGCTTTGGTTCGAATTGCACGTTCTAATTGATGGTCCCCACCCCTAGAATTTGTCTCATCCCCACCCTTCAAATTTCTTCGTATTTGCACTCGAGTGGCTCGCGCGCGGCTCTCGAGGTCAAAGTGCAAAATGTTGTGCAGGCCTGGTGGAGATAAACATCCGAATGCTGGAAGATGTCCCCAGTCACAAAGCAAAAGAAATTTAATGTTTTAGATTCTGGAACATATTTTGCTCGCCTTCCGCGTGAGCCTAAAAGCAGCTACTAATTTTAGCAGACATGGCCGCCATCTTTCTTCCTTTCTCAGTAGGAAGTTACCCTCCAACTACTCAGTTTGATTTGTTTTTTTTAACCTAACGAGAGGTTTGCGGACGGGACTACAGAATTGCCCACCCGCACGAAGAACCCGACGAATCAGGAAACAGTCATCATTGGATGGCAGAACATTAATTTGGGCGGTCACTTTGCACTGAAGAACATGTAAACAAATGCATCAGTCTCGACTTTGTCCTTCTAATACAACAGGCCAACACCAAGCAGTTAGATTAAGAATGGAAAAATTAAATTTGTTTATGAAATAAATATTGAAGAATTTAAAATTAAGTATAAAGCAGTTAATTAACTTCATTTACTCTAAGCAAAATACTTCACCCGGCGTGGTCTCCACGAGAACCTTGCTGGAAAACATGCACTCGTAGAGTTACCATACTTCCTCTTTTCCCCGGACATGTCCTCGTTTTGAACAAGAATAATTGTTATGGTGGATTTTACAAGAAAGGACGAAATTTCTTTATTGGAAAGGGAGTACTACTTTTAAATGCAACCTAGACATACTATGTACGAAGGGTATTTCGCTTTTTCAGCTTTTTCGAGTCCCCGACTTCATAACATTTAATTGTTGTACAAATAAATGACATTTAACTTCAACTACCTTGCCCAAACCGCCAAAATTCATAATCAACTTTATACACATGCGTCGTTTTCTTGATGAAATGCGATTGTGCTGCCATAGGCTGGTGCAACGTATTGTATGAGGTTATAGATTCTGTTCTCTGTGGTGTTACTCTTAATACTGTTCTGCTGGCCTGTGGTGTTTACATTTCGACCAGGGTGGCAAAAAGAAAAGCCTTGTTTAATGATATACTTAAAAATTCAAAGCGTTTGTTTCAAGGTTCAAAGCAAAGTTTTAATTGTTGAGGGAGATTTCATTGTCCAAATACCTATGCTATATAAGTGGAAAAGACAGTAATGATAGTGAACTAGGCCTTTTGTGTGATTGCCATAGTGATGACAATGATTGTAGTATTTATTATGTCGGTAGTAAAAATATTATCTTTAGGAAAAATATATTATTAAAATATTTTATATGAAGTGCCTTTTTTAAAATAAGAAACGTGCTCTTTTTCTATGATGGGAGTCTGGTAACCCTATATAGTCAGTAGTGAGCTGGCGCCACATATCATGAACTCGACTTCCACGCAGTCTCCTACCAAAACATTTCATTCGCCTCCTTAAATTTCTGCACCCTTCCCCTTATGTCAAATCCTCGCACCTCCTCCGTTGAACTTCCGATTCTCCCATTGTCAGTACCAATTTCTCTCCAACCGATGCTCCAATTTCCTCGCAACCGGTCTCTGCCGGGACACATCGACCATGCATTCGGGGTAAAATGGAGTAAATATGTAGAAACTAACATCAGAGACATCAGAAAAACTTCCATGTAGGAACTTGCTAAAGATTCCACTACCGCACCATGAGGTTCAGTCTCTTTCAAATAAAACTGACTTTATCGAGGTTGCAATTTGAATCAAATAATGTTCTTTGCTTTATAGAACATTGGTTATCTCCTAATGAACTTAGCATCTTCCAAATTCCCGACTTTTATCTGACAGGCTGTTATGGTAGTGGAAGGGAATCATATAATGGGCCTGCATACGGGGGTTCTTGTATTTGTCTGAAAGGATATCGATTCTATCCCCTTGACCGATTGAAATGTGTGTTCAGTTGAAAATGTTTTTGAAATATGTCGTACATGTTGCTACTGTCAAAACTACCATTCTTTGCATCTACAGGCCCTCCATCTAAGCGAGTGTACACCACGTTCTTAGGCAATCTAGAGATAACCCTAAACAGAGCCAGTATTCGATCTTTGAATTTATTGTTGTATAGGGTTTTTTTTTTTTTTTACATTTTATAGTCGAATTTCGTGAAAAAGAGCAGTTTCTCAATTTAATTATTTGCTTCAGTTTAGGTATTACAGTAGATATACCTACGCGGACCACACTTCAAAGAAGGCAATCTATTTTTTTTTTTTTTCTTCTTCAGCTTTTTCCCTTTAAGGGGTCGCTGTTTTTCTGGTTTTGGCGAAAGTTTTACGGCCGGATGCCCTTCCTGACGCCAACCCACGTGGGGATGATATGATATATGATGATGATAGGAGGTGAAAGGACGAACACAATACAACCATGCCCGAGGCGGGACTCGAACCCGCGACCCTTCGGTCCGAGATCGCTACGGCACTACTGCCTTAGCGATCTCGGCCACCCGGACCGGCAAAGAAGGCAATCTATAAATATCATAATTAAAAAACTACTGAATATGAAATTACAATCTAAGAATTAGGTAAAGTGTCACCCTTGAGTAAATTCTTTCAGTTATAAATTACGAACATCGACACATTAAATAAATAATACACGTATGTGTAGATTGCTTTCTTAAAAATCAAACTAATTCTTTATTTCATTTCTAAACCTCATAACGATTTCATGATTTCCACATCTACTTCTAAAGCAATTCATTGTTACGAAAATCATATGTCAGATTAAACTCATGATAATCAGGCTATTTTTATAATAAATCAAAAGCAATGTGGAATATAGGAAACTAGTAGTGCTAAAACAGGATGTGCTCTCTCACCTGTATTTTCGCACAAAATTACGCGAAAAGTACACAAAGTTTCGAAAAATTCTACATGACCTTATTTCAAAATTAATGTTTAAGGACTAAGTCTTTAACTGTAATATTTTAGTTTTAGGAAGACTCCGAAAATTGTTTGAACATTTGCAATTTTTGAAAAATCAGTGTTTTTAACGAACACGAGACCTGCACCATTCTCTTAAACATCCTTCACATTATCCAACAACGAAATGTAATAAAAAACCATGGAGCCTTTTTTTAAAATTTGGGAAAACGGCGAATTTTCTGCGGAAAATCTCTTGTTACAGGGCCCTAGTACCTAAAATGTGGATAAATCTAGTTGCCAAATTTAGAGAGAAAAAAATATTCTATCACATGGTGTAGCCAGAATGCATGTTCTCTGGGTCCTTGGTACCGAAAAATGGAATGTCGGCAAAACGTTCGTCCGTCTGTCCGTGAACGTTAGCGCCTAAACCGTTTTCTCAAAAAAAAAAAAAAAAAAAAAAAAAAAAAATTATATATTCCCCAATCGATCTGATTGATGCCGCGGGTAATTAATTTTGGGGGTACTTTACATGAATCCCCGGGGACATTTTCCAAATTTTCAAAAAATGTCTCTATCGTTTTGTATTAAATTTTGTTGTGGGATAGAGTGAAGGACGTTTACGGAATGGTGCTGGTCTCATGTTGAAAACTGATTTTTGGAAAATTGCACACGTTCAATTCCTACAATTCTTACATATCTTCCTACAATTAAAATATTAATGATAAGGAATGTTTTCCTTCATTAAATCTGTTCCTTAAACTAGTTTTTGGAATAAGGTCGTGTACAATTTTTCGAAAATGTGAGTACTTTTCGTGTAATTTTGCGTGAAAATACTGGCGAGAAAGTATGCGCTTTTTAGCACCACTAGCTTTCTATAAACAGTGATCTTAGAAAGTGGAAACTGTAATGGAATGAAGGGAAATTGTTCACTCGCCTTTCCAATTTGTCAATTACAGAAGGGGTCCAGCAGGGTTCGATTTGAGCCTATTCCTTTCCTACTTGTAAACGATGTGCCCTCGTCGTTTCGAAATGGAAGCTCAGTTTTCTTGGCTAATAATCGAATATTCTGGTAATAAATTAACAGTAAATAGTACAATATGAAATGGTGGGTTTCCATACGCAATGCTGCAATCTTCCCTTACATTTTTTTAGACGAGACCAAATATTGTCCTACCAATTCTTGCCGAAAACGCGCGTTGTGTTCATAATTCAACTAGTGTGTATGAGTTTGAGGCATAGATTTCGGAGCTCAAAAAGCCATGCCCACATTGCACTTCTCCGCGTAATACGTTAGTGTTTTACGTTAAATGAACAAACCAACATGCCTTAATAATCCTAACTAATTTGTACAATTTCTTCCTCGATCTCTGTATTGACGGCTTTTTCAGTTTTGTTGCATGTTTGGCAGAGTTGCAGTCTGGCCGCTTTCTTAATATTTATGATAGTTTTCAGTTTTAAAGGCTATTCATAAAATTTCAAGTAGAATGATCGGTATTGTACGAATGTTGAAAATAAATCTATTTTTGTAACTCACAAAGTCTGGTACTATTTCAAAGGATTAAGATTTATACGACATAAGATTGCTCCTATTATTTTAACATTCATAAACCATAAAAATGCTACTTCAATATAAGTTAATTTTTGTGATGTATCAGGTAAGTTACGAATGCAGTTGGACAGCTTTTGTGCCGCACCGAAAGTTTCTTGTCTCCTTTTACGACTTTGCTGAACATGTACTACACAGACTAAACGATAATGCAAGGTGGTTATGACCCACGATCAGTATTGTGGTACTTTCTCCTACTATTAGGTGTCCGTTTCACCGACATTACAGCTGTCTTCACTTCTTTCTGTATCATGGTCCTGTGCATAGCTACATTATGCCACTACACTCCATGTTTATGAAGGTTGATGGTAATGAAATTAAATTATTATATAAATATATTATTCTGTTCTTGCCAGTTTGCCCTTTTCTCTTCAAAAAAATCATCTGTAAGTGCAATCAACATTTCCTTATGCACTTCATATCGAATATAGCCAGTGCGTCCATAGTATGTATGTATGTACTGCAATGTTACAGATTGCGACAATCTCGAACTGTGAAAGAGAGTAGGACAAGTCGTGCTCGTATTAGATCCCAGTCAAGAACCAATTCAGAATGTGGCAGTACTGGAAGTTTAGTGGAATCTATTTGTGAAAGCAGATCTGGCCAAAGTACTGGGTTTGTTGGAAGACAGACAAACAATTCCTTATCATCTGCAACTGGGCAAATAGTCATTCAAGGATTGAGACGCAAACTTCGTAGTTCCCAAGTGTAAGTATTCACTTTTTCACAATTATAGAACTAAGTTTTATACATTTTTTATTTTCACTAATCATACTGCCTTCAGTATTTACATATAAATTCTTGAATTCAGTATGTAGAGGTTCTTTCGAAATCGTTAGGTAGAGGAAGAGGTGGACAAGTAATCTAACATTCTCAAAGTCTACGCAACTTCCATAGCAAATTGAAACAATCCAAAATGTTCAATCGGATTCTCTTTTTGTTTGTAGAATATATTATTTTACCCTAGTGCCATGCGCTAATATGATATCTGACTGTGATTCGCATATCTCGTAGAGGGAGAATGTTACCATTCGCTACTCATCACCTCGTGCAAATATGCTTTCGCAGCCTATTCTTGGGATTCTACCTCATAGAAGTGAAACTGGCATTAATCGTTGCGATGTTGTGAATTTATTGAAGTTCGCGCTTGTACAATCATTACCCACATATCTTGAAAAAATGTGGGTTGAATAATGAAAGTACGGGCATATCGAAGATGCCTTAAGCCTGCGGAGGGGCCTGACGCAATTGTCGCATACTGTTTTTCTCATTTTACCTTAAAGGAAATACGTGAAAAGTGCATACGTTTTATTTCCTATAAACGGGAACGTTCTGTATTACATGAACGCTTTCTGAAATTAAATTAATACTTCAAATGAGCAGATTTTGGCATTGCTGGGGTTTTCAATGTATTTATTTTTGACTAGTGGATCCGTCAATGCTTCGCTATTGCAGTGTATTACACTTAACATTACTGATCACGTGATTTTTAATCACGTTTTAGGTTACGCTGTTTAAAAATTCAAAGAGATAAAAATTTCGCAAATATGGGTTTGTTCTATGTCTTGGTTTGGACATGGTTGTCAAGTATCCTGTTATTAAAATGTTATGCCTCAAATTTGGGCATGCGTTCGCTATGCCACTACGTTGAAGAAATGTAATGTACTTATGAGATTCAACTAATAATTCCGGCCGATATTTCATATTGGTAGGGGATGAATACATGTATGCAGTAAAGACGCGTTTAATCCTTGACTGAGCGGTGCATTGCGTTGAGTTCAGGGGCGCATAATTCATCCTAAACGGTTAAATCAGCAACGCCCCCACATGTCCGGTTTAATTGAAATCACTCTCAATCACTCCCATTATTAAAAATAACTAAATTTCAATATTTCAGCGAAATTGGTCGAGTAGGTTTTGCGTTTATATGCGACACACATACGCATATTCTCTTTTATTTTTATAAAGAAGTTATATATATTACTGACTATACTCAACTCTTGTACAAACATGTGTGGTTGGAAATCGAAATATGTGTTACTAGTATATGCCGCATTTTGAAACATTTTTTTCTGGAATACTGCCCCGTCGATTAATTCACTTTCAGTTATTAATTATCAATAACGTGCAGTTCAATTAACCCGAAATCTTTTACGAGGTTAATGGCTACGTTGCCCAAAGGTTTCTTCTTACTTCTGAAGGTTATAGAATCTATTTAAAATATGAGGAAGCATTCACAATCCATTGTAGTGTAAAGAAACTATTGTAATGCTGAAAAAATCTATGTCGAAATTTAGAAGAAGTACACGTGGTGAGGGTCCGTAATTCTGAAGTGGGTCCGTAGTGTAAAGAAACTATTGTAATGCTGAAAAAATCTATGTCGAAATTTAGAAGAAGTACACGTGGTGAGGGTCCGTAATTCTGAAAATGTGTTTTTCAAAAGAACCCATACGTCCATTACTAGCGCCGTTCGTAGGATTTTCTTCAAAGTGGATATTCCGCGAATGATTAGCGTCACTATAGGCCCTGCGAATTTGAATATAATTTTTTAAATTTTTTAGGGCATTTTTCATTAACCTTGGCTACATTTTCAACATTTACTTTATAGGCCCGAGAAAAGTATGCTGTTGGGGAGGTATATTTGATTCAGTATTTTTTGCAACGGGACGCAGCGTCAGATTACTTAGAACATTGACATAGAGTGTCGTTTAATTGCCCCATTTTTTTTCGTTTCAAGTTACAAATATGATTTTAATAAATGTCTCAATGAAATTTAACCGCAGTGGTGAAGTTTGCTGATCTTTGCTTCCCCTCTGTGATAACTTGTCAACGGCCTGAGGAGCACGCGCGTCCGCTTATCCAATTAAAAAGCCATTGTCACTGGACCCCCCCCCCCCATTTTTTAATTTGTTGGGTCTCGATTGACGCAACGCGTCTCCAAGCCCCTTCTGGAGCATTGAGCACCTTGCGCTTGGCAGTATCCTCCATTAAGATTCACGCTTGGGAGTAATCCTCCATTAACATTATCTGTCATCTCTCGTCGCAGTTAGTTTGTCAAGAGGACCGCCAGGGAGAGTCTGCTTACTCCACGCGCTCCTGCGTCACTACCCAGCGGCCAGAATTGGGAAGGAATTGGGATAGGTGGAGGGTTTAGGACGCTTTACAGGGGTTGGTCTAGCCCCTGCGAAGCAGGCAAACTCGTTTCGTTGGAACAAATTGCACATGAGACAGTTCGGAATTCGCTCCCGGACGTCCTTGGCGAAAGGCAAGCGCTCTGTGCCTTGAGCGCCGCTTCGTGGGACGGGTCCGCACCCAGAATGTCAACATTTTCGTCTAGTCTTCTTGGGAGTTGGGTTGGGTGAGAAAGGAAAGCGAGTTTAGCGAGTAAGTTTCATCTCAGTGAGTGTTCGACACTAGCCGAAAGAAAGCAAGTGGTTCTAGATAACGAGAAAGGAATTTCCGTGAGAATTTTTGCTAACTTTTTGAGTGCGGAAGGGCACACATTAATTTTTTCTTTTAAGAGCCACACGTTTAGGTGGTTTACATCTCTACAAGACATTATTATTATTATTATTATTATTATTATTATTATTATTATTATTATTACAAGACATTATTATACAAGGAAAAATCCGTGCGTGAACTAATTTTTATTTTATAATTCATTTTTTAGTAAAGGTTTATTTTGTAGTTTAATGTAATTAAAATGATTTTAACATTATTTCCTAGCAAGTAACGCAATTATACCTGATGCGTGCTTCCTGTAACGTCAATTAAGAAGCCATGTCTGTCTGTCAACGGTCACTGTCGTCACTGTCAACGGTCGCTGGAGCCATTAATGTCCGATTAAGACAGGTTTCTCTTTATGAACCTTGGTCATGAATGTAGCTTAAGTATTCGCGAATCTTGTTTTGAACTTTCGTAATGTTAGTTTCGGGAGTAGTAGTAGGGTAGTAGTCTATTACAAGGGAACGAACATTTCTAGTTTTCAGATGTTGCTGACATGCTCGTTGATGGCTATATTCTTAGTTGGACTATTTATACTAAAATAGATGACTGATAAGGATTCTGGAGCTCAAGAAAAGTTGCGCAAATTATACTACACCCTCATTCATCTTAGGCAGTCTCAGCCCGCTCCCTACTACTACACAGTGTTCTTAAATCTGCCTGCGGTGAGATCCAATGGTCGTCGACTGCGACGACGTCGACTACGACTGCGACGACGTCGACTACGACTGCGACGACGTCGACGACGTCTACACACACACACACACACACACACACATATATATATATATATATATATATATATATATATATATATATATATATATTTATTATTTTCGTTTCGGCCAACTAGGACCACGCAGGGCAAGCAACCTGCAATTACCGTGGCTCAGTTTTTCATTTAATATGGCGGTGGCAGGTGCTTGCAAACACTTCTTTGGGGGGACCAGCATTAAGCTGGATCCGATTTTTATCCCCCAGGGTTGTTAGTCCTGGGGGTATGAAAGATGAAATGATGATGATGATAATGAGGGGTGAAAGGACGACACACTCATACAAACACACACAAATACACCCATGCCCGAGGCGGGACTCGAACCCGCGATCTTCTGGTCCGAGACCACTCCGGCACTACTGCCTTAGCGATCTCGGCCATCTGATCGGCATATATATATATATATATATATATATATATATATATATATATATATATACACACACACACACACACACACACACACACACACACACATACACACACACACACACACACACACTAAGCATAAGGTATACAATACATATTTTCCCCACCTCCCTGAGGCTAAAGCCTGTGCGCGAACATGCAAATCACATTATGTACATGATATCGCAAAACGTAGTACATTTGTAAAGAAATAAAAATATAAATAGAAAAAATGGAAACAATTTTTATAAAGATAAATACATTAGCACCAGTTACCCAAAAGAAAAGAAAGAAACTTTATAAAACTATACTCGATGAAATACGAATGAAATAAATCAAAATTCTAATATTTTCTTATTACAATACATATAAAAAAGCTAAAATAGAAATTACAATAGGTATTGTATAACTTAATTGAAGGATTTCAATGCAAACAGGGCATTACTCAATAATTGTCCTCAGTACAATCTCAGAGGAGTTTATCAACCAGTATTTTATCATACTTTTAGTTGATATGCTATATATATTCAAGATTTTCAAATTACTTGGAAGCAAATTGTAAACTTTATAACTGATGTATTCAAAATTTCTTCTACCAATATCCTTTTTAACATCTGGAAGTTGCATGTATAGAGTTCTTTTATTTGCCTTTACTTTTACTTCATAGATATTTTGTAAATAAGAGAAATTCTCCAAGACTGACTTCAACATAAAATATTTCCTAATATCAATTATTGTATTATCTCGATATAAGATCTGAAGACTATTTTTTATCCTTTTCAATTACCAATGTACTAATTCGTTTTTGAATATCACTCGGAGATTTCAAGGAAATAACATAAGCACCTCCCCATGCAATTATACCATACGTAGCGATAGACAAATAAAATACATAAAATATCATTAGAAGTTGTTTTGTATCAAATAATTTAGTAATTTTATAAAAAAAATGAATGAGATATCTTCATTTATTTGCAATCTTTGATATATGGTAACCCCATTTTAAATTGCAATATATAAAAACGCCGAGGTAATTTGTATGATATTCTCCTTTTATCTCCGGACATGTACAGTTTTGTATATTGCAAGAATTTATATGTATCCTCAATGTACAATGATCCGGAACACTGTCCAAATAGCTGCCATATGTAGAGTATACTGTGTTTGTTATATTAAGGCTAAGATGGTTTGCACATAACCAATTAGCTATCAGATTTAGGTTGACTTCAGCTCTTTGAAGAACATCAGTCCATGATTTACCATTAACTATAACACAAGTATCATCAGCAAAAGATATCGAATCTCCCTTTGGCAAGGTGAGAAATATGTCATTTATGTATAGAATAAAGAATAGTGGTCCCAATATTGTTCCTTGTAGAACTCCACAAGTGACCACTCGTTCTTTACTAGTAACGTTGTTTATTTTCACTACTTGTTTACGGTTAGTCATGTAACTTTTAATCAAATCATAAGTAATTCCACGAAAACCATATTCTACAGACATTCTTTAGTAGCAATTCATGGTTGACAGTATCAAATGCTTTAGCCAAATCCAGATAAATAGATATGCCGAGAATACTCTTATCTATTGAAGTACAGATCTGTCTTGTTACATACTTAATAGCATCTTCAGTATTTTTACCTTTTGAAAACCAAATTGGAATTGGTTTATAATATTATATTTATTTAAGTAGTTTTCAAATCTAACGTTCAATATTGTTTGAGTCAGGATATTTAAAACGCACGAACGGTGCAGTTGACTCATGAAAGAAAGAAATGTGCATTGTTGGCACATGCCGTCGTATCGACAATACGGCTTAAGTTTTTTTTCCTCTTCCGCTTTGACAGGGATTAGCGCATATGTATACAAGAAGTTTGGATCAATACTTTGTTGATATGTTATTTGATACTGAATTCGCCTCATCGTACTCTGAAACTTGATTGCTTGAAACGTTTTACACGCGCGCACACGCACACGCACAAGCGCACGCACGCGCGCGCGCGCGCACGCACGCACGCGCGCGCGCACGCGCGCACACACGCACGCACACACGCACACACACGCACACGCACGCACACACACGCACGCACACACACGCACACGCACGCACACACACGCACGCACACACGCACACACACACGCGCGCGCGCACACACGCACACACACACGTGCACACACACGCACGCACACACACACACACGCACGCACACACACACACACACACACACACACCGACAGATATATATCCTAATGCTAGCCACCGTAGTTGCCGGGGTCAAATCGAATGCTCTAATCGAGCTTTGAAATCTCAAGGGGGCAGGATTTTTTGGAGTATGAGATAGATTTAGATCTACACATCCAGAATCATGCAAATCAGTGCGTATATTCTCGAGAATATGACACATCGGCACTGGACAAAGAATACAAAAGAAACCCGAATATCAAATTGCACACAAATATATAACACAAAATCAAATAGCTGTGCACACCCTTTGAAAATTGAAATCGTCTGATTCGAGTATTTCTACGTAATTCACTACTCTTTTTCCAACAAAATACCCGTGCACGGTAAGTATTGCTTGGCCAGCACCGTTTAAACAACAAAATATTAACTTCCTTGGCTGATGAGTGCAACAAATTATATCCCTATTTCTACATAGAATCTTAGATTTTTACACAGAACACATTATTGAATGACCTATTAAATACAATTATTTACAGTTAGTGCCCTTGTCAAGGTTACACAAATGAGGAAAAAATATTAACACAGCTTTCTCGTAGCATTTAACACTAGAATGAACTATGTTACCGGCGTACAAGGTTCTTTCTATTGCTTTGCCGTTATTTAGATCTTACGTGAATATGCAAATTTACAATCAGCCTTTCTGCTGCGGCACTATCGTTCTTTGTGTCTTTTCTTTATTTCGTGAAACAAGAATTTCTATTCCATACTCAAAATCAGAAAATAAATGTAAAAAAATCATGTTATTTATCCACTTCATTATTCTCTAGAATTTTTAACACAATACATAATCTCAACATCGGTGTTAAGAATAGCCTTAAAAAATGATCTTTCTCTTATTTGTAATGCCAAAAATGTCAGTTACTTAGACAAAATTTGAGATGTAATCTAAATATTAAATTTGGTTTGTTTTCAATACCCAGAACTTCTTAGAAAGATGTCCTTTTAAAACAGACAAATTTTCATTAACATCCACCATTGTTCGTTGGCTGTATTTGGGATTAGTTTCTTAATAAAATGAAAGACAGGTGATATCAAGTTACTAGAGTTTTGAATTTCAGAGGATTGTGGAGAAACAGAAAAATTGTCTCTATATTCAATAAAAGAATAATTTTGAGAAGAATCAAGGGACCTTAGATTCTCTCCTTCTGAATGTTGGGTGTCTTCATCACTTGGTTTTTGAGCTTCTAATGAATCATTGGCAGTTGTAACTGACAAATTTATTTTGCAAGTTTCTTCAGTTTTCTCATCTATCTCTTTGCAGGGATATTTTTTACGTCTCTTTTCTGTGCTGTATTCAACTGTTTTTATACCATTACGTGTATAATATTTTGTGCCATCATGTAGAGGATACAACTCTCTTATGAGGATACAGTTTTAACTGTATAACAAACATTAGCTATTAATTTGTAATAATTCATTCCTGTTTTCCGAGACTGGTAGAAATTTAATATCGTAATTGGATTTTGGTAATGCTGGTCTTATAAATTTTGTCATTATTATTTCAATATCTTTAGCTAAGATTTTATGATTACTATCTTTCATTGTGATACCCACTAGAACTGAGACAGATGACCCACCAATGAAGATATTACCTTCAACATTGTTATTGAGCAAACCGCAAATCACTTCAGCCATTTCTAGTGGTCTGATGTCTGTACTATCTGTTCCTTTGCAAACATGGGTGTGCAGATCACTTTTAACATTTATCACACTTTGATATACAAAAGCGGATTTTTCTTTTGCTTTTTCTCTAAAGTTGCTCTCATTTTCAGGACTTGAGTCAGATTCACAGCATTCAGAATCATGTCCTTGTGGCAGCACTGCAGTTCTTTTTTGATAATTATCTCCATTGGTGATTGCTGTGTTTTCATCTAAATTAGACTTAATGTCCCTTCCATCATGCTCTTCGGTTTCTTCTATTTGGTGCAATACATTTGCGGAAACTTCTGTGTGCTGATCTTGTCCGATCATTAAAATTTTTAAGGCTCTTTTTGCTTGTGTCAAACCAAACTATTTATTGTCTGAATGCACAGAAAAAATGCAGACCGTATTTTCACCATTATAAATATTTCAGTTTTTATTCGTGGAAATTGTCTGAGACCTGATCTTGTAATGTGAGCCCAAAATTCCAACTTTCCTGTGACTAACATATAAAACCTTTCTTGTGTAAAAACACACATCCTTCTTTATACTTTGTCAGTATCAATAGTTTATCAAAGATGTAGCGCCTTATTGCAAAATTATGGTGCTCTGCTAGTAGAAGTAAGTTCTCCCCTGCATCGGGCATAGACACTTTCTTTCCTATCTCATTGTTTTTGATAGCAGCATGTTATATTGACAAAGCATGTGCTAAGAAATCTTCATCAACATCACATACTGAACCTTTCAACTGGCCAATTGCAACTAATGGCTCCAAGGAATTGAGAGGAGTATGTTTCAAACAAATTGTTTTTTCTCTCCGAGCATAAACCCATGTTCGAATGTCCATGGCCCATAAGCGGACATTGCCTTTTTGCTGCGAAACAATAAGCCAACGAAGAAACGTTATTGCCTTCAGGAACGTATTTTCAAATTCAACATCACCTTGAAATCCAACAACATTACCATTCTTAAAGTAACTCTGATTTTGTTTCATTGATTTTTTGTATATGATCACTTATTTCTTTCAAATGTTCTTCCCACTCTTCACCAAATACATTAATATATATCTGGGTGCATTTGTCCTTATCACTGTAATGTAGTTTTTAGCACTTCTTATGGTGCAGGTTCGAAAACTATATTAAAAATAAATAAATAAATTTAAAAAAACTTAAAACCAATGGAAAAAAACCAAAAATATATTAGATTAGGCAATAAACTGTAAATAGTCGGTTACCAACTAAATGCTAAAACTTAGCTGTATCTCTGTTAACATTTGTATGCGTGTGTATGTATGTATGATGTGTGTGTGTGTGTGTGTGTGTGTATATATATATATATATATATATATATATATATATATATATATATATATATATATATCTGTAAAGTTACTGTAAGACTAAACAAATAAAGAAAACAATATCAACGAGCATGCCACCATGGGAATGAAGCGACGTTACCAAACCAGTGAGCCGCCAAGAAGTGGGACAACCATAGGGCGGCCACAATACTGCAAAAACTTAATAAAAAATAAAAAAAACAAACAAAAAAAACAACAACGGCGGAATAGCTCCCCCACTGGAGCAGACTGCCATATGGAAAAGCTAGTACAAAACCCACTCCGGCGCAGACCAGCCCTGAAGAAGACCACGATAAGATGGTCGAAACGTCGGCAACACAGCCTTCGACGCGGCGTCACCCAGACGGCCAATATCATTTACATGACTCCGGCTGCAAGCCTACGACTTCCAACGAATACTTGAGTTCAATGAAGCACCACAAATTAGGGAATTAATGACGTATCGACATTTCTTTGGGTTGACTGATGTGGAAAATGTTGCATGACAGTCTTTCACAATTGCAATATGTTTTATATGTTTAGGCAATCAAGGAAGAAAACTATCGCGATATTTTATATGGAATATTGTGATGTACCACCGTATGCGTTATAAAATGTTAAACTGCCTTTCGTGAACGATCGTAGATTTCCTTCCCCGTACGCCAAAAGTAGTGAACGTGGCAAACTTTTATATTTGGGCATTTATCAAATGGAAAAGAAGTGTTACGAAAGCAATTGGATTGCCACTGTGTTGTGCTGTTAATGCTGGACTTGGCGAAAATACTTTCTTGGGGCGATGTATCAAAGGAAATACGGAAGGAAATATGTTTCTTCACTTTTTAAACTCTTACGTAGTATTTTTTGCATTCTTCTATATATTCGGATCTTATATTTCGCATCATATATTAGGTAATAATATATAGTGTGACTAGCGTTTGCAAAAGCGATTATCATATGAAAACTAAAGCCTATTCAGGAATTCTGAAATGAGAATTGAATGCAATTTCGACAGTGGTATACGAAGGTGTGCTGTCTTAGTACGGAGATGTTTGAGTGCCAGTGGAGTCAGGACTTGGTACTTCGTATATGGATTGATGAACCAGTATGTGTACATTGATATTCCGAAGAAAAAGTTGAGAACTGTTGCTATATTTTTCGTCAAGACTATGATCTTGTGCAAACAGCTCACAATGTGAAACTTGGGTTGTTGTACAGTATACCAAAGCAATTGTGCCCTCCGTCACAATACCCGGGCTTGAACCCAATCGGAATTGCATGGCACTTCCTGGAGAGAAAAAAATGAAATATAGCTAACAAATCAGATTTGTAAGCAGTGTTGCGAGAATAATCGACCGGCATGTCTCAACAAATTGTTTGAAAAATCGGGCAAAATGTACCAGGGTGTCAGTGCAGTGATTCGTGCAAGGGGGACTTCCCACACGATTGTAAATTGCTTTTTTACAAATTTGTTTATTAGAATTGTTAGCGTCCTGCGAGTTTTTGCCTTAACTTTTTGTGCATATGTTACTTTTGTTTATTGCCAATGGAGATTGTGTTTTTTCAAAAATATTTTTGTAATAAAATTGAGCATTTTATTACATAAGCTTTTCTATCCCTGACAAATGTACTTTTGAGGAAACAATATTTCGAAACGCAAACCTTGCCACGGTTGCTCTGGAATCTAACGCGGCGAAAAACTGTTTTTATCCATGAATTTTTGTCAAATGAACTGTATTACATGACTTTTGCATAAATAAATTGTTTTGATTTTAAATTATGATAGTTAAGAAAAGGGATATTTATCTTTCTAAAGACTCTTTTACGTGGTACAGTTTTCGTGCAGATTGGACGTAAAAAAAGCATTAAGTTCAGACTCCACGATATCTGCATGAAAACATTTGCTTATTAGCGTGTCCGATCCGAGTTCTCGGATTTTCTGGTGAGTTTAATTTACTGCCTCTTGCAAATGAGAGGGTACTGAATGTCACTTTTGTACCCAGGACTTCGTCCATTCGGAGCGTTTTTACTGCACACCGCTAGGCCTTCCCTGCCATAACCAAGCTTGTAGCAACAACAATGACGCCCTTTTTTATTTTTTTCTCCTCGTTTTTCATTAATACTTAAAAAATTATTAAAGGATCTCAGGACGTACGTACACAAATGTCACTAATGAATGTACTAGGACGGCGCAAATCGACAATTCGTGTGCCGACAGAGCCCCTGGCGGCGTATCGTGGCAATTTGTACAGAAAACGTGCAGACCGTGTATACTCGACTTTTAGCTTTTACTCTTCTGGTTTGTGATCTTGAAGTTTTTGAATGAGAATCTGCACGAATCTGTGCCGAGTAAATAGACATTCAGGGATATAGGTTCAATCTTAGCTATCTGTACTCTCAAATCCGTACCCCACAGAATCAACCGCTAGCGGTGTTATCTTCAGTCAGCTTGCAATATTTGACTTGCAGAGAAACTTGCCTGAAATCCATTTGTTCCGCATACGAGGTGATTTTCCGGGAAACTGAATAAATTTTACTCACGATTAGTGTTAACTTGATCTGAAGTAAAATTCGTTCACTGTTAGTATTGTATTGTTTCTGAGGACAGTACAACAGTATCTTTCAAACCAGTTTCTAACAAAATTGTGTATTCCGAGCCCATTATGATTATTTCGTGTTTCCGGTCGCGTCAACGGCTTAGGTCAGTAGTCCCGTAAATGTAGAGCATTTTCCCTCGGGAGGTGAGTTGGTTTTTGGTGAGATCTGTCGCCGACCTGCCCGTCGATTTGCGGAGTTTCCGCCAAACACGTGCCTCCCTCCGTCGGGGCACCTCACAGTGGTGGTTTTCTCTCTGACTGGTTGGCCTACGCCTGTTGGCGCTCTTCCGCCTGCGGGTGCGGGGTTCGGGCGCTTTTTGACGGAGATTCCTGCCTCATTTGCATAGCAGACGCGGCCCTCGAAAACACCCGTTTGTTTGGTGATTTGTTTGACTCTGCGCAAACGTGCATTGCGGTTTGATTGTGGAGCGTATAGGAGATATAAATTGTAGTTTTGTGCGGGTGTTTGTACGAAGATGGAGTGACATAGTTACGGTTTCTGCAATTTGTGGTTTGTGTGGTAATTTCATTCTTATGGGGGTATGAGAAAGCGGGCATTAGTAGGGAAGTGTTTACGGCTAGGTCTTTTGTTCTAATATTGTCGGTAATTTTTAAATGAGAGTGCTAGGAGAGGATTACTGAAAATTTCTTCAATGTATTTTGCTACAGTGTGAAGTACAAAGGATGAAATAGGAGGTACCTTATTTTGAAGAATGTAATTTTAGAGTGGAACTCCAGGTGTATGTTTAAATGCCACTTTGATTAAGCAGTTTTGTGCTCTGTTTTAGATAAATGACGCTCTTTAGGAGCTGTTGCCCAGATCATACACGAATTAGTCCCAGCGCTACGATTACATGTGTATAGTAGAACTTTTGTTTTGACCTGAATAGATGAGGCTCGGAAGTGTGAGCATAGTCTAGCTATGCTCTATCCGAGTTTAGTTGGATTGGAGTCGGTGGTTTTTCATGTCGCCAACTGAATGTGTGACGTCATGGGTTCTCACAGCGAACACAGGCACGAGGTTTCATATATACAGTTATTTACATGTAAAACAAATATGTACAGTTGAATTATCTACACTTTACTTAGTAGTTCTGATAGACCTACTATCCCCTGAGTGCGGGGGCGATCCAAATCCGATTGATCGGTTTAATTCATGGCACTCGCCACTCCTAAATTTGAAGCGCGCACAAAGCCAAGCTTCCGTGAGCGCATGTCACACTCGGACACAAAGCCCTTACAGGCGCATCAACTAATGACTTGCCTTGATCGCAGGAGCGATCTTAACCGATTAATGATCGGTATGAGTAGTGGATCTTAACCACTCCTCACCTCGCAGCACGCACATGGAACACACAGTCCCCAAAGGCGCGTCGCGTCTGTACGTGACTTGCCTCGCGAGCCCTGCTCGCCGCTGCACCACCCTGGCACAAGTTTTGTGCATGAGGCCGAGGTTCTCACACTTCCTTCAGAATCCACCACTGGTTCAGTACTCTCCCTTAAATAGCTGTCTCTCACGTGACATACTACGTCATGCCGCCTCCGCAGCTCGCTTGTGCTTGCCACGCGGCTCCGACGATTTGGTCTCCGATCGCTAAGATCTGAGAACTCCAGAGCGCCTCGTGTCTCCCTTTGCCACGCGCTCGCTTTACAGGAAGCCTTCCTCACCCTTCTAAGGCGAGATGTTTTCCTGTTGCTAAATCTTTTTCTGCCCGTCCCCAAATAGCTACCACGAGCTTCGATCGCTAGTACGTTACAATAGACTGGCATTGTTCTGTAAGTCCATTAAGTTTACTCCAGTGTATTAACTCTTCTGTTGCATCTTGAAGTATTTTAACTGCTCCTTTAGTTTTTGCGAATTTTGATGTAAAGGCCACATCGTTGACAAAGAGGTAGTATTGAACAGTTTTTAGGTAGGTCGTGGATGTAGAGCTAGAAAAGAAGTGGAGATAGTACAACTCCCTGTGGGACGCCGGCCAGGATTTTTTTGACTGAGGAGCGGTAGGGTTGGTAGTTCGCACGGAAAGGTCTGTTGGCGAGGTAGCTATGAATAAGACAGCAGAAATGATTAGGTAGGAAATTGTGGCATTTTTCTTGTATGATTCTGGGGTTGTATTTGTCGAAAGCTTGCGAAAACCCGAAAAATATTGCCGGAAGGACACAGTGAAAAGATAGCGTAGATATTTCCAGGGCTAAGCGGAGAGTTTCGATTGTCGATTAGTGACCTTTGCGAAAGCCAAATCGCGGCACCGCCCCCGCCCGGACAAGTTCTAAGCTCCCGACTGGTCTGGCAGGCTTACGACTGCGTGATACTATAGTGTAAGTGTAGGGGCGAGGAAAGAACAATGAGAAAGAAGGAAGAATCGCGCGGTCCGTGGCGTGTTTGTGATTGTTCTGTTTCGGCATTCGCCTGATGTCGATTTGAGAAATTACGGAAAACTACAGATCAGGGCAGCCGGGTGCTACAATTCTCTAGACAGCTGCTGAATTCGACGTAGCTAATATCTCGCTAATGTCGATATTCCTGTCAACGTCGGGACACGAACCCTAGAAAATCCCAATCAGAGCCACTGCAATATCAGTGGATGCCCTGAGTCACCCAAGCCGGTGCGTGTCCGTTATGGATAATGAAGCTTCTATTAACAAATTTTCCAAGAAACGTAATATAATCTTAATGTATGACAAAGTAATGTAACAGTAGACACATTGGACCAAATGTGTCAATTTGAATGCCGGAAGGACCCGATGATGACTTTCTCATGCTGAACACCCTCAATTAGCATTAGTCAATGCGCACGTTATATTCGCATGTGAAAAAAGATATGCAAATAAGATAGTGAAAATTATCCTGAGAGGTATGTGCTTTTCTGAAGTAATAAAACCTGTTTAAAAAAGTTCAGACAGTTTCACCATCTTATTTCCATTACAATTAAAAGCATCAAATGGTATTGGGTTCTTACCGAACTTCACAAAACCGGATTCCACCGTCTCGGTTAAAAGTTTGAGACAGAAAAACGGGTAGTACCACAGTATGCAACAAAACCCTTTGCTGTTCTCTGGCCGGCAGTTAGTTCACTACTAACACATCACGCTGCTATGTTTGTCCATGCCATGTAGCAGAAACGAGAGATAATAATTGAAACCAATGCTTCTTTAGAGTAACGAAGCACGTTTTATTATGTATGTGGCATTTAGAGTCGGAATAATCCGATTTTTGGCAGCTAATGGTGTTCCCAGGCGTAGGCTCAGTTCTTTGTTATCCACGCCTGGGGGTAAGGGAGACATGTGGCGAGCGAGACTCACTCTCATCTCGTTACCTATGCTACGTGGCCTTCCTGGGCTGTTTTTTTCGTCACACAGCAATAGAAGCAGACGAGTTGGTATTAGAAATCTACAGCTTCAGTTTTGCCCCGACCGAGAATCGAACCCGGGGCTGCCAGAGTGGAAACCTTTATTATTAGTACCAAGGCTCAGTATGGCAAGTGTGTCTCCCTTTTTGGGGAGATCAGCATTATGCCGTGTCCATTTTTTATCCCTCAGGGTTGCTAGTCCTGGGGGGGTGGGTGGAAGATGGAATGATGATGATAATATTAATAGTAATGGATGGATGGATGGATGGATGGGTGAAACACACACATTGACATGCACAAACACACCCATGCCCGAGGCCGGACTCGAACGCGCGATTCTTCAGTCCGAGATCGCCACGGCACTACTGCCGTAGCGGTCTCAGCTATCATTATTATTATTATTATTATTATTATTATTATTATTATTATTATTTCGGTGTAAAGAAGAACCCCAAGGCCATATAAGCCCGCGTTTACTGTCCGCAATTGTTTATCTGTACCATTTATTATATCTATATCTTATCTCCCTGTTTGTGAAAAATATTGTACTAAAAGTAGCCTGTATAATGTATGTAGTTTTTTAAAGGGGTCCCAAGGCAATTTTTAAAAAATGTAAAAAGATCACCATGCAAGAATTACTGTAGTTGTTTTTTTCCTGAGCTGACACACAAAATCGATAGAGCCACCAGACGAAATCAATTTAGGGAAGCCTATTTTGTGTTGCCGTATTTTGAAAACTCAATTTCCATGCCTGTCTAACCCCTAATTCCCTCAACATGCGAAACCTAATTGCGCGCCGGCAAACATGTATCGCTAGATTCGATCCAATAGTCCCACATTTCGGTTTCTACTTTATTGCTCGTGGGAGCGTCCTATGTGAAAAATCTTTTCTGAAAGCATATCCTTAAACCACAAGGGCGCCTTCCGACGCCGCCACCGCTGCGGCCACGGCCGCACCGCCGCCCGCCGTGGAAGGGGGGGTGGGTTAACAAAGGGACCGCAGCAGGTAAAACGCAGCGCCCGGCGGCTCAGTAGGAAGGCTACCATTTAAAGCTGTGTTCTGCTAGCGGTGGCGCGTACGCCCTCCTCCGCTTCGCAAAGCGAGAGTTCTCCGCTGCTTGCCGCAGCAGCGCACGCCCGCTGCACGTGGGAAGGTCTCCATTCAAACCAATGTTCTGCTACGAGCCGCGGCGCTCGGAAGCGCGCCGCCGTCGCGACGTGGGAAGGGCCCCTCAGGGGCGCTACGGCAGCGCGCGTCCGTCAAGCGGCAGGGCTCTTCGCCGACCCTCCGGCGACGACGAACAAAGGGACCGCAGCAGGTTATAAACAGCAGCTCTGCGCTGCGGCCGTGGCGCAGTGGGAAGCCTACCATTTATAGCTATGTTCTGCTAGTGGTGGCACGTACGCCCTCCTCCGCTTCGCGTAGCGACAGTCCCCTGCCGCTGGCCGGAGCAACGCAAACTCGTCACACGTGGGAAGAGGCCGTAAGTATTAATTCGCAGAAAACCCAAAGTTTCTATCTCCATTTGCGCAAACGTAACAATACAATTTTGAGGACGCGGGGAATGTTATCGATTAATGCCCATATAGCAACTAACTAAAAAACCTGAGCATTAAAGATGGTACAGTTACAGCAATAAACAAAAAAAAAATTTTTTTTCTCGCGAATAGGCCAACTTAGGACCACGCGTTCATACATCCTGCATTTACCGTGGCTCAGTATCATATATCGCGGTAGCAGGTGCATGTATCAATTGGGGGGGATCAGTATTTTTTACTGAATCCAATTTTTATCCCCCAGGGTTGTTAGCTCTGGGGTATGAAAGATGAAATGATGATGATAATGAGGGGTGAAAGGACGACACACTCATACAAACACACACAAATACACCCATGCCCGAGGCGGGACTCGAACCCGCGATCTTCTGGTCCGAGACCACTCCGGCACTACTGCCTTAGCGATCTCGGCCATCTGATCGGCGCAATAAACAAATTATTATTATGTAAATACATGTTTACTAAGTAAGATAATATCGATACTTATTTGCATTATCTTTATAAATGGCAATATATAGTGTTGAAAAATGTATTTTTATTTGCCATATCTTGAGTTTTGGTACATATTTGGAAAAAAAGGTCATATTTTTACTATATATCTTATAAAAGTCCATATAGCATATTAAGCTTAGCAGTGAAATTTCATTAAATGTTAAAAAATCTCAACTATTTAAACCATTTTCAGTAATACCTTAAAATATTAGAGGGGTGTTTTAAATTAGGGAGAATTAACAATAGGAAAGAAAGTTAAGAAACTATTAATATTTTAATTTACGTGAAGAATAGATCCACTCTCTGTCCCTGTCTGAGGGGTCAGAGTGCCGGGCGGGTGAGAGGTTCATTATAAGCAAAGAACCTTCAGAGAATTGATCTCGACATTTCTTCATTTGTACCAGCTGCGATGTTCTTCTCGACCATAGGCACAAAAGACAGACATGTTTGCCGTCAATGGATTTTTCGGTATATTTCGATTTTTCGGTCCACTATAACTGGATTCGGACTGCGCAACGTCTTAGAGAATTTAATTTAACAACATTCATCCATTTTTTCGTTACCAAGGGCCGACAATACCATTTCTGTGTTGAAAAAACTCGCCGACTTCCGCCGCTATATTACAACTTTCTCATTACTAAGCAATCGTAGTGGGGAGAGAAAGCAAACAGTATAATAATTGGTATGTCAAAATAAATTACAGTAGTCTTACAAAACCCTCGTACTTCACAGGTAGTTTCCACGCATACTTTTTAAGCCAAATCGATATAGTATGCACTTCTGCAAAACGTGCGGTACATTAATAATTGTTCTATCATTAAATAGGTCTATCAACACGCTATTGCGATGCCCCTGTAAATGTACAAAAGTCTCCGATTTGCGAGCATTTCTCCACTCGTTGCGTCCCCAAGCGGCTCCAAAGTCGCGTCAATGGGCGGTGACTAGTGCAATTACTATGTGAAACTTCGCCCGTTCTCTGACTCCCGTAAGGATCGGCAAACTGCCACGGATTTTAGGTGTACTAGCGGGCTAAAGATCAAATGAATGCTACTTTTGTCATCCCTGTGTACGGCACTTGTATTTTGATTGAACAAATAGAGAGATCATCTTTGAAGAGAACTTTTTCTCACCGTTCAGTCTTTTTATTTTTTTATTTTTTTTAATGTAATAAAACCTTTCATTGGAATAGAATAATTACGTGAAATTTGTATGTCTGAAAGGTTTTATTTCATATTCATTATTTGTTTTATTTTTACCGCCTTTTTTTAAAAAACAATCTAAGTGAACTGTCCCATAACAGGCGCCGAAGGATATCCATCAGAATTGTGGCTGCAGAGGTCCACAATTACTAGGGCTTGGCTCTAGTTGGAAGTGATGAGGCCCAGCATCGCATTCCAGCATCTCATCCCAGTTTTTGACCCATGGTAAATCCGGTAATCATTGAATAGCAGCAGAGTAAGCCTGTGAACCGTGCTAGAAGGTTGGGCAAGGTACAAGGCCTTTGCCTCCCTGGGATAGGAACAATGGTCCTCCTAGTAAGTAGAGCGGCGTCTTGCCACCGGAGCTACTAAGGCTGTGGAGATCTAGGAAACTCAGTAATACAGGTTGGCTCCTTTGGATAACTTGTCACAATCACGATTGCTTCAGGATTGCATTCCGATCGACAGAAACATACTTCTTAGCATCCACGTAGTATATTTTCTGTGACCTAATTGCTTATCTAGCAATGTCTATTAGATAAAACCTAAATGAATAGTAGAATTCTTCTTAAGTTTTAATTCATAAATGGTCTCGGAGTAAATATTACTGAACTTCTAGGGCATGTGGGATTATTTGTGATGATCACTTTTGTCACTACATATAAAGAAGTTACACATGCGTCATTACCGACGAATTCGTAGCCAATTCATTTTGTACCAGTTTTTGGTAGATACGAACTGTGTTAATGCGTTCCTGCAAACACCATTACAAGAAGAGTTCGTTGCTAGTCAGATTAAAATGTCACGTGTGTAACTTCCTTTTATGAGATTTTCCACCACATGTTCACTGGCAAAACGTGATCTTCGACCACCCCTACACCCCCTAGAAGTTTGTGACATTGTGAGACAATCTGTAGGTGTTCGTGTGAAAACAATATGTTTTGGTGTCTGTTTCTTCAATTAGCCAATGTTTCGTGTATATCTTATGTTGATAATTTTGCCTGTATCACGTTCAGATAATTTTATATTAATTATTAGCAAATTACTAGTTTATATCAAAAAATAGTTTTGAAGATGTTAAGTTCCTATGTATTGCCATACATTAGGGTGGCAAAATCTTGTTTTTTAATTCACATTTATATACATTTTAAATATACGTATACATTTATACTTAAATGCAATTATACAATTATATACAATTACAAGAAATCTTACTGCGCTTACGTTATTCAAAATGAAAGAATTTTTTTGTTTGAAAAAATTATTAAAAAATTAAAGAGCTAACTGCCCACATTATTATTATTATTATTATTATTATTATTATTATTATTTATTTTTTATTATTATTATTATTATTATTATTATTATTATTATTAGTCTCAAATGTTGGAAGTTGCACTATGTTTTGCAATTATAGGCGTCGTTACTCGAATTACTTATCTATAGTCCGTGAAGCCACGGAAATGAAATCTGAAACACTGCGGATGACAGTCTGGAAACCTTGGTTATTATCGGCGCCGAACCCCTGGGCGAAGAGATAAAAGGCACTGACTAAATGCGACTTGACAAAACTTGACGGAGGATTATTCCAGGCGCTCCATGCTCAACAAGGGTTTAGAGACACGTTGCGTCGACGAAAACGAAACAAATTTTTAAAAAAATAACAATTTTCCTATTTAAATATTGTCTCGTAGTGTTGACTTTGACCCTCCAAGAACGGTAATTTTGTTTTTCCATATTCGATGAAGTTATTGGTATCTTATGTAGTGGAGAAGAATGCTAATTTTTTTCTAATTTGAGCCCATTGGGGCCGTGTGATATTTACGTCACGCTAGTCCTTTGCGCTATTATTTAGCTCAGGAAGTTGACGGACAAGGGTCAGTGATATAAGACCTTTTATACCGCACATTGAAACGATTATATTATTACAAAGTCATTACAAATAGACAAGTATAATGAAAAAAGTTTTTTCTGAAGCAATCTTACACTATTTCGTGTTGTAACGAATATTGCTATTTACGTAAAGCCTTACGTTAGAGCACTAAGTACTTACTGCGCTAGAACAGCACACATAAGCACAACGTCGACGTTTTTACTTTCTCGTATACGTACGGAGTAATGAACGGAATAATATACGTAGTATAGGGAAAGTTATGTAATGCGAAGAAAATATATTTCGATATTTCAATGGAAATATTATATATAATATATATATATATATATATATATATATATATATATATATATATTATATATAGAGAGAGAGGGAGAGAGAGAGAGAGTGAGAGAGAGTGTGTTTTTCGAAACGTCCGTCCCGTCTGTGAACACCACTAGCACCTAAACCATACGTAGTATTTTTTCCAAAATGAATATTCCCCGGTCGATGTGGTTCGACTCGAAGCGTTCCGATTCTGAAAAATACTCCTAAATTTATTTTATATGAAGCTCCTGGGACAATTTCAAAATTTTCTCTAAAGTTCTTCTTTACATTTTTTGAAAGAATAGAGTAAAATACACTTGTAAAGATGGCATAGGCCCGTTTTTTTCACTGTTAACTCTAAATTTTCGATAATTTCAAAAGTTTAATTTTTTCGGCGTCTTCCTACTCGTACAAACCTCGGTTTTTTAATAATAGAATGGAAATATAATTTTGTATGTATTAAAAAAACAGGAAAACCTCGTCCTAAATTGAAAAATTTGCAGCTATTTTAATGAAAATGACGCAACTGTAAATACGAAATTTGGAGCTCTTTTTCGTAGAAAAACTTTGTTTTCAAAAAACTTCATTAGAAAGCATTTTAACTCGCAAATTCAATAGTGTTGACAAATCGCTGGAAATGTGCATATTAACGTGAGCATATTAACGTGAACATTAAATTACGTTACAAAAATAAACATCTATAATCTCCGCACTGAACGTTCAATTAAGACCACACTTCACTTCACTTTCACTTCACTATGACCCTTTAAACACTTCATTATTTCTCCGTTCTACACTGCACGACACCTCACTTCATAATATATTACTTACGCATGAATTCTCGGCTATCCGGGAGACGCCGCGTCGTTGGCTGGGGTGCGGTACGTGGACGACACCTTTGTGATCTGGCCACACTTACCGGAATTATTAGAAGAGTTCTTACTGTTCCTTAACAGTATCCACCAGAGCATCCAGTTCACGATGGAGACGGAAATAAACAACTGTCTGCCGTTCTTAGATGTCCTGGTTAGCAAACGCGAAGATGGCACCTTGGGGCACGCGGTCTACCGAAAACCGACGCACACTGACCGTTACCTACACGCGGATTCACACCACCATCCTGCAATAAAACTAGGAGTACTGAAGACACTGGCCACAAGAGCTGTGAAGGTGTGTGACGAGCGCTCTCTTCCCGCAGAACTTCAGAAGCTCGAACACACTTTCAGGGCCAACTCCTACTCCCAAACGGCGATCAAACGAGTGCTTGCCAGCGTTACGGGCCACTCCGGAGGTCCCCGGCGTACCGACGGGCGCGGTGGCCCCGAAGGCCGCGGCAACGCCGAAGACTGTCACGCCTCTTCGGAGATAGAGGAGAGTGCCCGCTCCAGATTAGCCGTGATTCCCTACGTCCGATGTGTCACCGATCGTGTGGGTAAATTATTACGGAAGAATAACATCCGTACGGTGTTCACGGCGCCCGACAAGCTGCACAACGCCTTGGTACGCATTAAAGATGCGTTACCTCCTCTCCAGTCGGCAGGAGTTTATGAAGTTCCCTGCAGCTGTGGCAGGACATATATTGGCGAGACCGGGCGTTCTGTGGCCGAGCGACTCAAAGAACATATCGCCCACTACAACAAGAACAACACCAACCGTTCTGCGATTGCGCACCACTCGGAGGTTACGGGACATGCCATTGACTTCGACAAGACTCGGCTCCTGCACAAGGAAAACCGATACTGGCCGAGACGCATAAAAGAGGCTTTAGAAATACACAGACGTCCGCAAAACATCAACGCGGACGCAGGCCTCGCTCTTAACCACGCCTGGAAATCCCTCGCTCCATCTATTCGGGACCGGCAGGGAACTGTTCACCACCGTCCGACCACCGGGACGTCTGGCGCTAGGCCCATTGTTCACCACCGTCCGACCACGGGGACGTCTGGCGCTAGGCCCAGGTTGGCCCAGACCGCCGGCCTAACGGTCTCTCGACCTCTCCGCCAATCACAGCGCACCTGCCCCTCCCGAGAGCCCAGGCAGGAGAGTATAAATCACCAGGCGCGTAGCGCCGCAGTGTCACTGCCCTGAGGAAGCCTGCGATATGTCAGGCGAAACGTCGGCACCCCAGCCAACGACGCGGCGTCTCCCGGATAGCCGAGAATTCATGGATTCGAGCCGCGGAAGCTTACGTATACATATTACTTACGCATCGCTGTATAACCTACTATTCTCAGTTAAGTCCTTCATTTACTTAGTAATGCCGTAAATTAATTTCCTAAACTGTTGAACCTACGAGGAAAAGGTTTTTGCAGGCAATCTATTCCATTCCGTTATCGTTCGATGTGTGAAAGAAAATTTCCTGACATTCGTCCTCTTCGGTCTTAAATTTATTTTGTGCCTGTGATCTCCTCTACTGATGTATGTAGGAGTACATTAACCACCGATTAATTTCTTTCCAAGCTTGATTACCACTCACTATAAGCTTTATACCAAGCGCGGACTCTTGCTATTGGCCGCCTGTTTTCCAGTATTCTACTCTATTCTTACAAGAAATTTAAAGAAAAAATTTGGAGCCGTTTTGTGAAAATGTCTGGGGGCTTAATATTAAGTACCCCCATTTTTTGTCTCTCAAAAATTTGAAAGCTTCGACTCGAGCCAGATGGACAGGGGTGTCTTCAATTTGGAAAAAAATCATACCTATGGTTTAGGCGCTTGTGTTCACAAACAGACGGAAGTTTTGATACAAACACTGTTTCGGTATCAGGGAACCCCAAAACGTGCATTTCCGTTCAAATCTCGAAGTCAATTTTCCGCAGCATAACATATCTTTCCCTATACTACGTATAATACTCCATATAATACTCCGAATATACTTATATGTACGGGAAAGTAACAAGCTTTTCTCAAAAACTGCTCATTTTTTCCTTTAAACTTATGGTAGGGATAGCGATAAATGTACTTTGAGATGACAATTGGCGTATTGTTTTGTTTTTTCGAAGATTACATGTAATGTTAATTTTTAGATTAGCGGCGATTTCTTCACATTATTGTATTTGAGTATATGTGCTTTAAATGTTATATAAAGTTCCTCGAAAGCAGCTCCAAACTTTTTTCTTCAAATTTTTCTAGAAGATAATGCGAATTGCACTGTTTAAGATGAGATAAAGTTCATTTGGGGGTACTTTTTCTTCAAAAATTGCACAAATGTAATTTTTTTGAAATACCTCATGCAGTTAAAATGTGCATTTCCAGTGATTTGCATTTGTGATTTAAAGTGCTTCAAATGACTTCTAATGAAGTTTTTCGAAAACTCTTAAGGATTCCTGTGGAAAAGAGCTTCAAATTTTACATTTACAGTAATGCTTAAACGCCATTTTCGTAAAAATAACTCAAAATATTTCAATGAAAATGCCCATATATAACGAGTTTTTACTTTTCTATTATATTTTTAAACCAATTTACGTTTCTGTCATTAGGAATCTGAAAAATAGTGCAAATGTGAAAAAATGTTTGGGCGGCAATAGATGGCAGCTAGGAAAAGGATGGGGCACAACCGAAAAGATAGACCCGGCCAAAGAAATTAGGAAAATAACTAGTACAAGGAAGTCTATGCAATTCTGTACTATTACTAGTTACTTTCTCGTATACGTTCGTATATACGGAATAATATACTGTAACACTCCCGGTTACCTGGGGAACCGGATAGCGGCCCTGACGCTAGCTCAAGTCGGTGATGGAAGGAATTGTTACACAGTACGATGGAAACATAAAATAAACACTTGTTCACTGGTAAAAATTCACATTTATTCCTGGGCAATTTGATTAAAATGCCCCAGGGAAGTTACACTCTTAAATTGAATAAAAGAATAGTGGGAAAATTAGATGAAGAAGAGGAGAAAAAAAAATGAAAAGTTAGTTTTAGGAGTTAAGCTTAAAAAACTAAGAAGAATTATAACTAACAATTACAATGGGTGAAATTATTACTGGTCAATGTGTCAGAGCGTGACACCGCATTACGAAACATTTACACAATAGGGCGGTAGCCCTAAACGATACCGCCTGGAGAAGGGTCTTTGTGCGGCCGAGGTCGGCCGTGGCGCGGTCGAGGGCGGCGGCTGGGCGTCCTTCAGAAAAAATGCAGCAGAGGTCAGTAACCCTCCGGGCTACAGCTGGCGGTCGGCTGTGACGTCACCAAAAGGCGGCGACGCGTGGGCGTCGTTGACGGCGCCCTTCGTAGTCTAGCTGAACTAGCTGATCTGGAAGTTCTAGTAGAAGCTGGTAGTACTAGCTGAACTGGCCGGACGATCTCAGGAACGGAGTGGTCAACTATGCGTCTCTCTCTGACTTTTATGATAATTGTCGAACACAACTTCGGACAGTTTAAAATTCGATTGGAGAAACATTCGCCTCTCTTCACGACGAAAACCCACCCCAGAGATAATTCTCTCTCCACTGCAGTCGGCTCACAGCTCAAAACTCGCAGTAAAATAACATAAGTCCCCACATAGGCATATTCGCCCGGATAATTCCCACCCCCATATAAGTTCCTCTCTCAACTGTCCTCGGTCTAATATTCAAGCTCAAAAAATAATAAGTTTTCCAGAGACACTCTAGTCTTTCCCCGACTCCTAATACTCTGGCCCCGTCTGAATAATGAAAAATTTCTAAGTCCGGCAGAGGCGCATTTGCCTCTGACCGAAGAATAGCCCCCCCCCGAAAGAAGCTTCTGCCCCGACTGCCCTGCCGGTTCCCCTGCTCTGGCCCTTCTGAAATTCTCTCCGTCGAAATTGTATAAGGTAAACTTTTCCCCCCACCCAATATTCTCGTATGCTCGAGTTCCTTGTAATAGTCGTTTAGCTATAGGCCAAAATTTGTGGCGCAGTGAACTGTTTCCAGCCAATCGCCACGCGAGAAGCCACAGAACCTTCCGCTCTCCACGCCAGCTGTGAGCAAGCAGTGTTATTCCAATTCCTTCTAGAACATCGGCCCGTGCTTGCATCAGGGGGCGCGTTCGCGTGAAAGAAATTTATGAATTTGGGTTTCCCCGAAGCGAGCGAGCGATGTCGAAACTTCGCAGCCGGCACAGTGAACACGTGTTTCCAGTGAATCTGTCTGCGCCGACCCTCTTAACGACTCCGTTAATGGGCCGGGGGCGGTAGGGACTGTCGCGATAAGCGGAGTCGCGCACGTGTGACCGTCTGCGTAATTTCTCGGCAGAAATCCTGGGTGGCCGAGTCTGTTTGTTTAAATTTTGATCCGGTGAATTTCGTTTATAAAATTATGATGAAATCGGTTTCGCCACAATACGTAGTATAAAGTTATGTAATGCTGCGCGGGTTTTCGGCAGAAAAAATGCATTGCTGGGCCTGATCACGAAAAAGTAGATAAATTCAGTTGTTTAATTAAGAAAAAAAAAATCCTGTAACACACAGTGTGATCAGAATCCCTGTTTTGTGGGTTCTTTAACCCGAAAAATCAATTAACGCCGAAACGTCCGTTTCTCTGTCCGTAAACACCACTAGCGAAAAAACGTATTCCAACGCACCCAGATAGCATGAACTTGCCACCAAAAAATTGAGAAATGCACATTTTTTGTGTGGATTCGTTTGACCACTTTGGCTCCCTTAAAACATTTTTACCAGCTACGGTTCAAAAATTATTGACCATAAACGTTTTTTCGCCATTTCTCAAAATTTCCAAATTGGCATCAAACAAATAAAAATTAAAAACTTTTAATTTGCATTCGATGGTCCGTCGTGTGACGACTTGCTCACCATTTAAAAAATATTTACCAGCTACTGTTCGAAAATTATTGGTAGAAAACTTTTATCCCGCCTCTTTTTAATTTAAAATACCATAGAAACATTTCGTACTTTCAAAACATGAATCCATCATTTGAGGAGTTTTGTCCACCTTTTAGAAATTATTTACCAGCTACGGTTCAAAAAGTATTTGCAAATCACTTTAATGATGCAATTTTTTTTAAATCGCCAAAATACCAAGAAACACATTGAAATTCCAAAAATTCCCATTACCACTCGTTTGTCCATCGTGTTGGTGTGCCCATTCTTTAGAAAGTACTACGTTTTCGAAATTGTCACGATATTACGAAACAATACGAAAATGTTACGTTACAAAAGTATTGGGAAAAAACGTTACATCGCATTTTTTAGATTTTGTCAAAATACCAAACAACTCATTGGGAATTTTTTAAAAAATACATTCGTTTGCCCATTATTTGAGAATGTTTGTGCACCCTTTGGAAAATGTTTTTCAGCGCCTGTTATAAAATTATTTGCAAAAAAAAATATCTTGACATTTTTTAAATTTGGATAAAATATCGGAAAATGCATTGGAAAAATACAGCAGTGCCTGCTTGTTCGGAAGGAGAATAGTTTCCTTCACTATGACGATAGAATATTTGTCAGGCCCCTCTTCCTGAAAAAAAATGAGTTTCTTCGGACAGAATTTTCCCGTAGTCCTTATTTCATAGTACCATGCGCAATTTTTGATCTCACTCCATGAGATCTCATGGGAACTTTCAATAAATAAGCTTTTGAAGATATTTAATTTCCTTCAAAACAAAAACTAACTACTGGTCACACAGAATGGCACAGAGTTTCTCGTACTAGTTAATGTTTGAAATTTACTTTTTATTTTATTTTACGTCATCACTCTTACGTCAACAGTTCAAATCTGTGTGTGAAGTGCTACGGGGAGACGTATATTCTGTGATACAATTTTTTAATTCTGGGATATCTGCCCTAAACCGTAAATACAAGTTGAATTCTAAATACAGAAACAAATGAGCATGTTTGGCGAGAATATTAACAAAATATTCGCTCCGCTGTAATACAATCTATTTTCGAAGTCAAATCAGCTACAGCATTGGGTTCTTGTCCGTCATCATTCCTTCGTGAAGTAATGATGTGTCTCTCTCATGACAACATGGAGAACGATAATGTGAATAACTGTATTTCCCACTGATCTCTAGAAGACGTGTACAGATAATGTTGAGGCTGCGAAATACTCGTAAGATAAGTTGGGAGAGCAATTCGCAGAAGCTGCAACGAAACATCACCTCTTCTATCGATAGTTTTTCATCAGACAAGAGTGTTCTGGAAAAGAAATGACACACAATTGACAAAGATTGTTACTTGGAGAAAGAATCAACGAGTATTGAAGGGATTATCACGGTTACCTCTGTCCAGACGAAATCAAACGTTTCTTCACGAATTTCGTCGTTTTTACTTCACGTTACGACTGCATCCAGTGCCTGGCTCACCCTGAATCGAACCTTGAAAGAGTTCCACAAGTTTTTTATAAGCGTTCTGCACTTCGCCTCTGATGACAATGCGAGCTCGTCTAAAATGGTGTGGCGTCTAAAATGAAAATCCTTCGTATGCCTTCCTTCGGAGGGGAAGTAAAGCCGGCTGTCCCATGTTAGTAGATTTACTTGCGTGTAAAAGATCCTCAAGCCCAAATGTCGCCTCTGAGCTAAATTCAAATCGCCTGCTTCTCGCCCAAGAAATACCTCCTTTCTTCGCTAGTTGGTGAATGGAGCGTAGTGAAATTTGAGTGGTCAGACGGAAGAGTGGGCCTGATGGTCCGAGTCTCGCCACGTAAAATAAAGCATCAATTCAATTCAATTTACTGTTGAAGACGAGTACTTTTGTCCGTGATTTTCTCCAAAAAACTAAATGAATTACCGAAGGAGGTGAAGATCCATCACAGAAGATACTTTGAACTCCTTAGAAAGTTAGAACGCAAATTACTGAGAATATTGCGAAGGCATGACTGATTCTACAAAGATTGGCATTTCTTCTTAAAATCTAGTGTCCGATTTTGTAACTAATTCCCACACTTTACGTGATTTTCTTCAATCCATCTCAAGACCGAGTTGGCTTCTTGCTTTTGAGCCACACTCGTCACAGCTTCACATTGGGGCCTGAAAGATACTTTTTCACATTTTCTCTTTTTTCGGACTCCTAATGATAGAATTTAAGAATAATGTAGAACCTTGTCATATACAGAAATTTTAATTTAAAAAATTGGATCCATTTATGAAAAAAGGCACTTCAACAAACTTGAACTCAATCGAAGCACATGTCATTCAGAGAATTTATCACCCTCTGAACAAAGAATTTACAAAAACAATTTGGAGCCGTTTTTAAGAAAATCGTGTTTTTATAATTGCCCATATTTCACTCAAAATTACGCAAAAACAGCTAATATTTTCAGAAAATTTTACATGACATTATTTACTTTAATTGCGGATAACAAATTCCATATCAAGAAAAAAGATCCTCAATGAAGGACTGTAAAAACATTCAAACTTTTGTAATTTTTATTTTAACAGTGAAAATCTGACGAACTCAATTTTTAAAAGTGTATTTCACTCTAAATGTGACATTTTCCTTTCAACATTTTGTGAAGCAATGCTTTGCTCGTTCATACGAGAGGCTTAGGGGTAATAGTGTATGAATGCATGCGTTTCACTTGTAATGGCACTAGGCGCCTGATCCGCACCTTGAGTATCGGCCCGGGGGAGGGACTTTGCATTCATTCCCATGTATGCTGCTTGTTTACGCCAGGAAACCCCCTACTTCAGAGTCGACACACCTTTCTTATAGTTTATGGCATGTCCATTCCAATCTGTAGGCTGCGGGGCCACGTTATCGAATTCATTCTCGTTTTCCGAAAGATGTTTTCATCCGCTTTAATAATTTATTTTATTACTTTTAGATCATATTATTAAAAATTTAGTATTACTGCTATTTTATTGTTAAAAAACATACATGACTAGTTAATTAACAATTAAATTGTAGATGACATTTTTCAAAAAGTGAAAATTCACTTTCAGTATCTTGCCTAAACATTGTCAAATTTCAACACTCTTAAACATTGTATGCCAATTGTGAAGAAATAAATAAATTTCAATAAAACAACATAATTCAAAGCCAACAGCAGTATGAAGGTAATTCAAAGAATCAATTCATCGACATTTCGAACAATTATCAGCAAAGCTCAGCGAATTATCTTCTTAATATTGTGCTATCGTATATTTTGTCAATGTTAACGAGGAAAGACTTACGGCAATAATTGATAATATGTTTAAGAACGATAAAAAATTATTGCACCTGAATTAAGTAATAATGACATGTTAGATCAATGTTTTTAGCGCATATGAGAAAAACGTAATCGGCTAAATCAGAACTTACAAGGATAGGATAATTTTAATCAATGCTTTTAATTTAATCAAAGCATTTAAAAGGAAGTTATTGTTATATGCGGGTCAACTGAACATTTTTCGCTGTTAAATAATGTCCCAGGCATTCAGACTCAGAATTTCAGAATATACTAAATTAAATAAACAAATTTCTCAGAATTTTCAAAACATGAAATTGCAATATTTTGATTGTTATATGATTGTGACGTGAACAGTGTTTTGGAAAATCTGCACATAAAGTTGTTAAATAATGTCCCAGGCATCCAAGCTCAGAATTTGAGAATATACTACATTAAATAAACAAATTTCTCAGAATTTTCAAAACATGAAATTGCAATATTTTGATTGTTATATGATTGTGACGTCAACAGTGTTTTGGAAAATCTGCACATAAAGTTGAGTTAGTGCAACAATGGAAAAAAGTTTGCAGCGTTTTTATTCAACTACAATATTGAAGATATATTGAAGAAAATTTGTCTTCATGAAATACGTTCTACAAAGTTGGATCGTTAAATAAGGTTAGGTACAATTTTTCAAAAATATTACTAGTTTTTACGTAATTTTGCATTGAATGTAGAAAATTTTAAAAGAAACACGAAAGAGAAGACAGAAAACCCGTATTACAGGTTCCTGGTAACGAAAGATGGGATAAATCGTATTCCTTCATGTACTAATTTACTTCCTCTAATACGTTGTGTAGTCAGAACCCACATTTTGTGCGTCCTTGATACTGAAAAATAGATTAATGGAAAACTGTCTTTGAACAACGCAAGCAACTAAACCGTAAGCGGGATGTACACTAAAAATCGATATATCACCATTGATCTGACTGATGTCGTGGCCCCTGGAATTCCAAATGGATATTTGGATTTTTATAGGTACTTTACAAGAAGTCTCAACATTTTCGAAAATTTCTCAAACATAGCTCCAAATTTTAAAGATGGTTAAAGAAATGGCGTAGGTCCCATTGTTGTTGCACTCTTTGAATATTCTAAAATTGGAAAAGTTGAAACATTTTCTGCGTCTTCCTAGAATTACAACAATGAAGATTGATTTTTTCCTTAATGAAATCTGTTCTTAAAGAGCACATACTTTCTCGCCTTAAGTAACGGTTACGTCATACAATTCTATGGCAATTTCTATCCTAAATAACACACATCATTTTCTGTAAAACTCGTTATAAATTCTAGAACATTAGGTGCGAAAGATAGATTTTTAAATGTATATAATTTCGCGAACATTTGAGTAGTCGCACCAATTTGTTTCTTAAAATTTTCTCCTCGAATTCATTGTGTGCGTACGTGTGAATTTCTATGAATTCTGTTTTATTGTTGGAACAGGATTTAGCTGTATGAAATGCAGTATTAATTGGGCAAATGTGGTCAAACGATAGACAAACAAATGCATGAACAATCAAAATTTTGAAAGTTTTTCAGGTCCTAAACGATATTGTAACTTCTCGAATTAATAACTGTTCTTCCTGAGGCATTTGTATACATTGTATACAGATTTGCTCATGTAAGTGAATCTAGTTGAATGTGATTTTTATAACATACTCTGCCACCTCCCTCTTCCTTGCAACGCCACCGTTTTCTTGTTTTTTTTTTGTTTTTTTTCAGTCTACCCCTAAATGATTATCTAATTTTAAATTATACAATTTTTAAGTATCCTTTCGGTATTTTGGGGCAATGGAAACATTTTCAACACAACATTTATTTATCTGTCGGAGACAGTGAAACGCATTGTACACAATGTTTCACATACTTTTGTGGATGCATCTTCAGGCGTAAATTTGACATTGATTCGGCAAGGACATATACAGTCATGAACAATTACGTGAGGTTAATAATTAACTGTCATAAAATTTTAAAGATGAATACAGGACACCAAATAACAAAAGCAAAACTGAAAATAAAATATTAGATTTTACAAAATGTGTCTTACATCTCTGTAATATGTCTTAAAATGTTTATTTTGAATAGTTGAAACATTTTTGGGGTAATTAACATTACAGTAAAACCAGGTTTGATGAGTTCCTGAAAAAAAACTTTTAAGTCTTCTGATACTACTGTCAATGATCTACAGCAACTTTCAGAAATGCTTATAAAAAGCTTCAAGTACAAGAACAATATCATGTTAGGGTCCAATCAAACTATTATATAAACTATGTATACGTATAACCGTAAAACCGTAACTATATATACGTATAATCGTAAAAAATACCACAAAATCAACTTGAAAAGCAAAAATCCTGATTTCAATTTGATAACTTACAGTTGACTAAGCATTTTCAACAGTACCCGACCAATCAGAAGAACCGAACCAGTGATTACTCTGATGATACTGTTTGTTGTCAACTTCATTGCAAGGATACAACAGCTCAGCTGTCCGTTCCGCTGAGTTTTTCCAAAATTGATATGCCCTAATCAATCTGATTGCTGTCCCGCCTTTTGAATTTGAAACCGATATTTTAATTTTTAGGGGGTACTTTTTATAAAGGCCATACATTTTTGACTAAATTTTGTTGTTTAATAGTGTGAAGGACGTTTAAGAGATGGTGAAGGTCTCATATTCGATGAAACTCTAGTTTTTTGAAAATTGCAAAAGTTCAAATTTTCGGAGTCTTCCTATAACTAATGTATTAAAGATAGATACCCCTTTAACTCGACATAGACATGACCCGTCATAGACAGGACCTGAAGGAGTGAAACAGTTTTTCAATCCGGTCTAATAAAATATAACTTAGACATGAAAACCCCGTTTCTCTGTAAACCCAATGGTATTTCTGCTATTCATAATATATCTGGGATTTTTGGATTTTATATTTGTTACTGAAAGTTTTATAACAAATTATTGACTTAAGATAATTTAAAAGTTCTTTGGTATGTCTTTCCAGAACAAGGTCCAATTTACATCTGAAGATGCTTGAGAAAAAGCACGTGAATCGTTCTGTATAATTAGTTTACCTGTCTCCTATGGATAAATAAACATTTTTGGGAAAGTAAGATGTTCTATCATATTTTTGTTCTGAATGAAGAGCTCATTGTTTTGTAATGATACGGATCAATATCAATCCGGTTCAAGAAAAGAAACCCCGAAAGGGGTGTTGATGTGGGTTAGAGCCGCACAAAGCGCGTTCTATTATCAATAGTTCTGGCGTGCTTTCGCAGTTTCGAAGGGCGCGCGCACTTCTTATCTGCGCGTACTTTCTCTTTATAAAAACAATGAGGTGTCTCAAGAATCGGAATTATACGATCCGCTCGGCAGCGTCGGTGGAGCCTGTTGTATAAAAATAACTTAATACAGAATTTAATTAATTATGATTAACTAGTTTTCAACAGCACATAGTTTCTCGTATTTTGGTAATGGTAACTCAAAACTAGGTAACACATTCTCACATTTACAAAAAAAATCTTTACATTATTTAAAGTTTTGATTTTGATGAACAGATCAGATGAACAGATAAGAAAAAAATGTTTTCCATATTAAAATTGTTGGAAGCCGCCGAAAAAATTAAACTTTTGCTAATAATTATTTTTGAAATTAAACAGGGCAGACTGACGGACAGGCAGACAGACATACAGACTGACTGTCAGAGAGACGGACGTTTTTCTGTAAACCAATTTTTCGGTATCAAGAAAAATGTGGATTCTAATTACGCAGAATAATAAAGTACGCAGATAAAGTAATTAATTACGTATAGCTGCAAAAATTATCCAGTTTTCTGGCATTCCGGTAAGTACTGTGCGAGTTTAGTGATGAAAAGTTGCGACTGTTCGAGTCAGCTTCACTGTACTTTCTCTTTATTATGCAAGTACGTAGAAGGCGAGAAAAATGAAGTTACGAGATAAATTTGTTTTAAGTTTTCACTGGCAATGAAAATGAAGAAATCTGATGCTTAGGATTACGGAGTGAGCGTTGCTGAATGGTTTCATAGGAATTTATTTATAATATTACCATTGTGTCAAAAATAGAATTGCAGCTTGCCTTGTACATAGGGATGAATACTTCCATCGTTAAAAAAAACATTTCTTATAAAAAAGACACTTCTGACGAAATGTTTTATTAATATATTTTTGCTAAAGGTAAAATATTTACTACCGACAAAATAAATACGTCAATCATTGTCATCCCTAAGACAATCACACAAAAGGCCTACTTCATTATCATTACCGTTTTTTCCATTGTTATAGCAGAAGTATTTGGTGAACCTTCGCCTTCGCCTTCGCCTTCCGGGTGTTGGTAGTGTTGCTCGCCTGACCCTTGTGGGGTCTCTTCGAGCAGGATTGATGTAGCCGGGTGTTTGCTTCTGTTGTGCTATGACTCCTCTCCCCCGTACGGGAGCGGGGATTGGGAGTCGGGGTAGATGGGTTGTTTTGTTACGGTCGCACTGGGTGACGGGGGGGGGGAAAGGAACGGGATTTTGGTCGGGATGGGTTGGGGGGGGGAAACGGTCCTTTTCAGTTGGGTGTAATGATAGGATGCTGTGGTTTGTTTGGCAAGGGGTGGATTCTATAATTGGAGTTGATCTTGATTTTGTCGTCGAGGCTTGTGCGTCTTTCTTTGTCTGTCGTTTGTTGGTTTGCGTTTTCGTTGGTTTAGTCAGGTTGTCGTTTCTTTCTGCGTTTGTCGATTTTCTGTGTCGTCTACAATTGTAAGCTACGTCGCAGTCATGAATTTGGTATTGCTCTCTGGTTTAGGTGATGGGAGGAGGAAGGTGGAGGATGTCAAGTGGATGCTGTTTGCGGGTAAAGCGGGGTGGGTTTCTAAGGATATGGTGGTGGGGAATGATGAGTTGGCGGAATTTGGGATTGAGGACGAATTTTCGTATTTGCGCTATTGCCGAGTGATGGAGGTGTGTGAGGATGTGAGGGATTTGGTGTTGGGATCTCAGTTGGTTGAAGGGCGTGTACATGGGTGGAATATGGGCGGAATATGAGGCGGAGGGCGTAGTTTTCCATTCTGGTGATTTTTGACAGGTTTTGTTGGGAGGTGGCAGTCCAGGTCGGGTGAGCGTATGAGATGATGGGGCGGATGTAGGTGTAGTAGGTTTGAAGTTTCTTTGTTATGGGAAGGGAGGGATGGGTAAGGATGGGTAACAGGGCGTTCGTTATTCGGGTGGCTTTTATTCTAGTTTTATGGATGTGGTTGGTCCAAAGGAGGCGTCGGGAAAAGGTGAGTCCGAGGTATTTTACTTCGTCTGTCCAGGGGATTGGCGTGTTTGCGATGGATAGGGGAGGAGGATTGGAGGGGAAGGTTTTGTAAGAAAAGACGATGGCTTGTGACTTTGCGGGGTTGATAATGATGGCGTTTTGTGAGGCCCAGAGTGTAAACGAGTTTAGAGCTGACTGAAGACGGATAAGGGATCGGTTTAGAGAGTGGAAGGATGTAAGGAAGGCAAGGTCATCGGCGTAAAGGAAGGTTTGCACACCTTGGGTGCGTGGGATGTCATTGATGTAGATGGAAAATAGGATTGGGGATAACACGGCTCCTTGTGGGACGCCGGCTTGGATCGGGTGGTCAGGTGAGAACATTTTTAGGTGGCGAACGTGGAAATAGCGGTGACTGAGATAGCTTTGGAGTAAGGAGTGGAAGTGGTTGGGGACGTACGGTCGGATTTTCATGAGGAGGATTTGATGGGAGACTGTGTCGTAAGCTTGGGTGAGGTCGGTGAGAATGGTTGGGATTTCTTTTTGGTCCTGCAGTGGGGTGGCTATTGCAATGGAAAGGTTCAGGGTTTGGAGGCCCGCGGAGCTACCCTCTCGGAAGCCGAATTGTGAGATGATGATGGGGTCTAGGATGGGTGTTAGTCGTAGGAGTAGGATTTTCTCAAAAATTTTGCTAAGGATTGGGAGGAGGCTGATGGGGCGGTAGTTAGCTGGGAGCCGATGGTCCTTGCCGGGTTTGGGGAGCATGGTTACGCGGGCGGTTTTCCAGGCGGCGGGGAAATAGGATAGTTTAAGGCAGGAGTTTAAGATGAGAGTAAGGAGGTCTATTGCATTCTTGGTCAGGTGTTTGATTGGGGATGGGAAGACTCCGTCGGGTCCTGGGGATTTTGTACTGTCTATTGTCTTAATGATTTGTCGAATTTCCCTGTCATTAGTCGTCCATAATTGTTGTCTTTCTGGTGGTAGTGTGGGGGTTTTCAGGTAGTTTAGGATAACGTTGTCTGGGATTGGGAGGTTGGAAGGGAGGAAGCGGTCAGCTAGGGATTTTGCGAGGGTGTCTGTTTTGGTTTGGGGGTCAAAGGTGAGGGTGTCGTTTGTCAAGATTGGGGATATTGGGGAGGGGTGGTTGCGTACTGCCCTTATTACTTTATGTAGTTTGTTGGGGCTGCGATTGTCCTTTAAGAAATCGTCGTATTTGTGTGTTTTGTTTTGTCGTAGTAGTGCTTGTATTCGTCTTTGTATTTGTTTTAGTTGTCTTGTCCTCGTCGCGTCTGTGTTTGTAATAGAGTCGTTGTACTCTTCTTTTGTTTCTTATCATGGTGAGGATTTCGTTTGGGAGGGTGGGGTGGAGATTTGGGGTAAAAGTGGTTGATTTATGGTAGGATTGTTTGATGTGGTAGGTAAGGTGTTGTATTGATTTGTCAATTGATTCTTTGGTGTTGATTTCTGGAGGAATGTGGATTTTCTTTGATAGGGTACTCTTGTAGGTTTTCCAATTTGTGGAAGGGATGGGAGGTGGATTGGGGAGGGCATAGTAGGAGGCTGTGGAACAGTTAAATACAATGGGGAGGTGGTTCGAGATATTGAAAAGGTCGTATTTAGGATAGGGGATGGTTATTTGGAGTTGGGAAGAATGGAGAACGATATCGAGGATGTCGTGGGGAAGGTCGTTGAGGATGTGTGTTGGTTCAGGGGGACTTTTCAGATGGATGTGGGTGTTTTGGGTTAAGAAGTTGTCAAGTCGAAGTCCGTTTGTGTTGCTAGTCGCGCAGCCCCAGTTTGTAGATTTGCTATTTAGGTCTCCTGCAAGGATGAATGGGTAGGGAAGGTTATTTAGGGCGTCGAGGTCAGATGTGGGAATGGGGATGCTGGGTCTTTTGTAACAGGATATGATAAGTATGGGAGTTGAGGTTGTACCTATTGCGATGGCAGTGCATTCAAGTACAGTAGTTTGTGGGAGGGGGTATTGGGTGTGGGATAGAACGTCTGATGAGGATGGCCGTGCCGCCTCCAGGGGATGTGGTTCTGTCGGAGCGTGTAGTAATGTAGTTGGGAATGTGGAGGGGTAAGTTTGTTGTCAACCATGTCTCTTGTAGCAAGAGGATCCCGACGGAGTGGTCTTTTAGGAATTGGTTTAGGATGGGGATTTTTTGGTTCAAACCGCCTCTTGCGTTCCATGAGGACAGGGTGAGGATGCGGGGGGAAGGGGCATTTAGTTAAGGATTTCGACGATTTTTAAGCCAGCGGCTATGAGTTTGGTAACTATGTCCTCTGGGCCTTTTAGTATTGCTAGGAGTGGTTTGATGTGGGCTAGGATTTTCTTGACAGATGGGTTTTGGAGGAGGGAAAAGAGGTCTTTGAGGTCTTGTGCAGTGGATTGTGAGGGTTGGGTTCCGGTGTTTCGTTGGGATGGGTTGGTGGCTGTGGCGTAGGAGCTGTGTTTCGGTAGGGATGGGAAAGATTGTTCAGTGAGTTGTGGGGGAGTAGTGGTCGAGGTGGGTTTCAAAGATTGCTGTCGCAGGGTTTTTGCCTTAACTATGGCTGGGCATGATGGGTCGTATGCGGGATGGGGCTGGGAGCAGTTGATGCACTTGGGAGTAAAGGAGCGGTCAGAGGTTGTGTGTGAAGGGCAGTTTTCCGTGGGGTGGGCTTGGGCACAGAGAGCGCAGGTGGGGGTCCGTCGGCAGTATGCTTTTGTGTGGTACAGTCTCTGGCAGTTTTTGCACTGTGGGATTCTGTCCGTAGTCTTGTAGTTTTCAATCCTGATCCTGTAATAGTCGTTGTATATCAGTTTAGCTTTGATGTCTGTCATTTCCTTTTTATTCGTCTCCACAGTGTAAATGCCAAGATGGGTCAATGTTGCGTCGTTGTCTCGTCGTTGCATTTCCGTGATGTGGTAGTTGGTAATGTTCTGTCTCTGGAGGTTTTGTCTTATCGAGTCGATGCAGTATCTTGGGGGAAGTCCTTTGATTACAAACTTGTCTCTAGCCTCTTCGGTCGCTCGGTTGAAATGGTAGGAAATAGTAACGAAGAATAGTCCTTTAAGTTGTGGGTCGGTGGAGATCTGTTCGAGTCTGTCTCGTATTTTGGCGTGGGCAGTCACAGTCATGGGTTGGATGAGCAGTTCAGTCTTGGTACATTTTGCCGTCATATGATTTCCGCTGGTTCTCATCAGGTCCTTTGTGAGTTCCGTTGGGTCGAGGATGGAGGTCAGGTCGATGCGGAAAGGTCCAATCCTTCCCTTGCCTTGGTTGGGTTGTCTTTGGGTGGTTTGGGGGAGGGGGGTTTGGTCAATGTGGTTGTCTGGGGTGTCTAAACTGGTTGATGGCTGGTCAGGGGTAGTTAGGGGCTGGTATCTGTTTTGGGTTTCTGCGGGATTTGGGATAGTCGGGGGATTTGGTTTGGCGCCATTTTTTACAAGTTGGAAGCTGTCACCCAGCAGAGGTTTTTTGTTGGATCGGTCTGGAGAGGAGTCGGGGGAAGAGTCATGACCACGTCTCGCAAGACCTGCTCGAGATGTCATCGTCACGTCATCCGTTGGCGGGTTTACCTCGATCATCGCCACTTCCATGTCTGGTGGCAGCGGCCGAAGCCGCGCCTCTTCGAAGAACCTCCTGTTGCTCTCCTGAAGTGCTTGTCGGAAGAGGCTTCTTGGGATGGTCGAGAAATCGATCGTGGCAGGCGGTGGTGTTGCCAGCGGACCTCTGCTCTCTTCTCCGGTAGCGTTGGTAGCGTACGTCAAGTCGTCTTCTCGTCAGCTGCTGCGTCGCTTAGGATCGTTCGTGTCGTTCGCTTAGTAGTACGTATGCACGTGTGAACGGCGCGCGCTCTACAAGCTCTACGCTCTATTTGGTGAACGATGAAGTCTCCCTCAACAATTAAAACTTTGCTTTGAACCGTGAAACAAACGCTTTGAATTTTTAAGTATATCATTAAAGAATGCTTTTATTTTTGCCACCCTGGTCGAAGTATAAACACCACAGTATTAACTCCACAGGGCAGCAGAACAGTATTAAGAGTATTACAACACCACAGAGATTTTTAGATTTAGATCTATTCTGTCAAAAAACAGTAAAAACTGTATGTGACGTGGGGGGGGGGAGATTATCTGCGCACGTTTTCTTGAGTTCCAGAATCCCTTCCCGTCATTTTTATTATAAATAGTTGAAAGGTGAGTAAAAGTTTAACATAAATAAATAAATTTTAGAAATACATTTTAAAAATCGTAAGATTAGCAATATTTGAAAAATAGTCAGAGCACAGAATCTATAACATCATACAATGCGTTGTACCAGCTGATGGCAGCACAATCGAATTTCATGAAGAAAAGGACATATTGTGTATAAAGTTGATCTATGAATTTTGGCGGTAGTTGGGCGAGATGGTTGGAGTTAAATGCCATTTAGTTATACAATGAAATGTGATGAAGTCGGGGACTCGCGAAAGTTGAAAAAGCGCAGTAACCTACGTACATTGTACGTCTAGATTGCATTTAAAAGTAGTACCCCCTTTCCAATAAAAAAGCACATTTCGCCCTTTTTTTGCAAAATCCACCCTGATAAATTTTGTTAGTTCAAAATGAGGACATGTCCGGGAAAAGACGTATGGTAACCCGTGTGTAGTAAAATTTGTATTAATTATTTTTTTCGGAGATCATGCCATACTAGTTTGTACAGATAATTCAGTTGTTCTGGAATACATAATGTATCCAAAAAAATGTATGTGGATTACATAATGCGATCAATATGTTTACTAAACACGCTTGAGCAATAAACGGTGTCGAGCAATCCGGTGACGCCTCCCACATTCGTTATCCTTCGTTGGCTTTTCGTGCGCCGCTGACGGAAGACAATACCCAGATAACAGGGCTAGTTTCAATAGCGTTCGTTCTCGATTACCGCAGAGCTGAATTTAGCTTTCTCGGATTGATTGCGCGTCAATTGCTATGGCCATTAGTCCCGTAGGTGTAGGGCATGCTTTTATCACGAGAGGTGGCGGTGATCTTCCCACGCTGCGTATCGAGATCCGGCGCCGACTTACGTCGCCATGCGAGGGTTTTCCCCAACCACGTAACTCCCACCAGCAGGCACCGCCATTGCCGGGACAAGCTCTAAGCTCTCCAATGGCCTCGTAACAAGTGTGGCAGTGAGTGGGTGTATGAGTGAGGGGAGTGGATGCAACAAGAAAGAGGAGGGGAGATCGTGCGTGGACCCTGGCCCGTTTGTTAGGGTACTGCTTCGACATTCGCTTGGTTTTGATCTGAGAAACCACGTAAAATTGCCGATCAGAGCAGCCGACCGCGAGAATTATCATCCAGACAGCGTCTGAATTCGACCTAGCTATCTAGCTAGTGTTGAAAACCCTATCACCGTCGGGATTCGAACGCTAGGTCCTTAGGGTGAGAGGCACCGTAATGGCATCAATTTATGCCATGTAGCTTACTCGGAAATAGCGGTCTACGCGTACTGGCCTCGCCGAGAACAATCGGAGATTGTCGTGTCCGATGTGTAGGTTTTCACAAAACCGATTAGACGTGGAAAGTTCCCCTCTTTTTGTGGAGAATTGTGAATATAGCATCGTAGGCTTTCACCGCAGGTGTCAATAAGAGTTTCCGGGCTGGTAGGTCGTAGTCCATTTAGCGTTAAACGGCCAAACGTTTCGTCCACGATTGCGGTGGACATCTTCATTGGGGACCGGGTGTCGTTGCGCAGTCGTGCAGCGAGCCGCCGCTCCGGATACTTTTCGTTGTACTCTTTGAGATTCCGAAAATTACAAAAGTTTATTAAAATGCGAGAAAATATGTGCTGTTGGAACACCACTAGTTTTAAATATAATTTGTAATTGAATTAATTTCTAGTCTTGTTGTTCACGTCACTGTGCTTGGAAGCGTCCGAAATAAAGGGGGATGTGTAAGGGAATAGGGGTGATATCCAGAAAGTTTAATATAATATCTGGCAATGTAAGGTCTGCTATGTAGAGAGATGTCGAATTTGAAGAGTTCCCGTGTATTTTCGTCTTTGGAATAGTACTTCCGACGATTTTTTCTTTTGTTTAGACATGTTTAGGGAGTACCGCGCTTGCGGAAGGGTGTCCTATCCACGCGATTTCAAAGTGTTTTTCGTGGACTTTGCTGTGTGAGACGGCGCGGCGCATTGACGTGCATTTGCCGTTCTTCAAATCGTATGGGACCCATTTACAGAGTATTGACCTTCCCCATTGCTTGTAAGCGTCTGCTGGTTGTTTCTTGTGACACAGTTAATGCTTTCGCCAATTGCTGTTGAGTGTGAGTTGGGTCATCATCCAGTAACGTCTACGCACTTCTGTGGTATACCAGAGCGTGCACTGCCTTTCACACCCATATCGCTTCGTTTAAATTGTCGAAACCATGTCTCACATGTTCCAATCGATGGGGCGTGTGCACCATATGTTTCTATCAGCAAACGATGACTTTCCACAGCATTTTTCTTTTGATTAAATAAGAAAAGCTGTGCGTATCGCTAATGTTCTTGTTCAGGCACAAACGTCGACTTGATCACTAAACGATACAACACACGCTAGTGTTTGGTGTACTCAACGTTGTGTGTGTGTGTGTGTGTGTGTGTTGTAACACCCCCACGCATCTACCGGCGACGTGGGATCGTCGGAAATGCGCGGTAGCGGCCCGGTCTTAGCTCAGTCGGTTCTACTACCCTTACCTATTTAAAAATTAGGTGATGGAAGGAATTGTAAACTAACTTCATGGACATTTGAAGAAAACAATTTGGTTACTGGTAAAAAAATGACATTTATTCCTGGACGATGCTGTACCAGGGAAGTTACATTGATGGAAAAGAAAAAAAAAGATTGAATAAAAAAATAAAGATTAAATTTAAAGGAGAACTTACAACTATAGAAAAGTGGTACAAAATTATTCTATGATTACAATCACAAATTTTTCCCTGAGGACCTTTCTGTGCCTTAGTGCGGCACCGCTTTGACAATAGTTTATAAGGGCCTATTGCCCCTGATTACGTTGCCTGAGAACCCTCCGTGGCAGATGCGCTCAGTAGGCCCGGGTGAGCGCAGCGAAGCTTGTGGGCGGCCGGGATGGCCTTCCCTGGAATACGGTCGGGCGCGCACCCTCACCAACAGGGCGGCTAGCGGCGTCTGCGGCGGTCAGTGACGTAAGCGAACGGTCGTCTGGAGGCTACTTCGGCGGAGCTTGTAGATGGCCGGGGTATATCGCCCCCGATCGCAGGTGCGGAGCACACAACAATGTCTCCCTCTGCATTTGCGATTCCTCTCGAATAAAAATTTCAGTGATTGCGAAATCCTGCAGCGAATACGCAGTGACAAAGGTTTTCGACAATCCCTTATAAGTGCTTTTGCACTTCCTCTAAAAACTTCGAGTGAATGCCTGTCCTAGAGGTGGACCCACCTCTGTGTGAGAATTCCTCTCCCTAAGTCCCCCAAAGGTGCACGCACCTCGCCCCATGACTGGCTCCCGCCCTAGTAGTGTCGATTTGTCTCTCCCTCAGTACGAAGTTAACTTTCATCCGCCCACCCTTTCTTCTCGTATGTTCGAGTTCCCTATGACGATCGCGTCGCTATTGGCCAACGGTCTTACACAAATTTTGGCCAATAAACTCCGGCGGATTCTGGAAATTTTCCATTCTGTTTCCGTCGCTCCGTGGTGTCTTTCTCTGTCGTCTAGAAAGTAGACCACGTCTCTGAAGGGGCTTCCCGGCTACTGAATTATTATCTTGTGCTTCCCCGATCACAGTGACAGGCGTTTCGAAAATGTTCCGGACGGGGTCGCAGCGGAGCGCCTGACAATTCACCCTTTTCTTCGGCCGTCGGGGTGCCATAAACTCCGAAGTGGGTCAGGGGGCTCGTGGCTGTTGCAAGAAGGGGGGTGTGCGCGTGACGCCGTTGGTCCTTTCTCAGTAAATATTCTTCCTTAAATCTACGTTATTCTATTTAATTTATTTAGATAATTCTGTACCGCTACAGTGTTGGGTAGGTTAATGTTTGACGAACAAATTGACGTAGTATCCAAGTCATACGCTGTGGACTGTTCGGTGGCGCCATTTGTTAGTGAAACCGGAAAAGACATGCATGCACCTGGTAAATCATTACATGTAACCTTATAGTATATTAACAATATATATATATAAGCTTTGTGAGGTATTGGAAATTGAAAGAGTAGTTTGTGAATTCTAACCACCTTATATAGTTCCTTGCATGATCCTCTCTCTTTTGATATTCACATGTGATGTAATATAAATGTCCATATTTTGTTTTCGTTCCAGTGCGTTCGAATTGTAAAAATGTGAAGATTCTGTGTCAAAATTTTTGTTGTTGTTAATTGTAGTTAAAAAATGTAGATAATTTCATGAAAAAACATGTAATATAAATGGACTGTTAATGTATAATCAGAATTTGAAAATACATCAAAGTTATCTGTACAGAAAATTAAGTTGAAATTTCTTTATCATTGCAAGTTAATATTTTGGCATTTGTGATCTTACAAAAGGTCCAAAAGAGTAAAGGCGAGTAAAATGTTTATATCAAGAAATATTGTGAGCTAGAACGTTATTTTTGCTATTGCATATTTTAATTCTACTCAAAGAAATAATCATTATGTGTATTTTTTCGAATGAAGACCAATGGTTGTGGCACGCAAAGTGGACCGAAGAACGATGGACTAGGGGTCGATTTTGCATTTACTATTTTGTACCTGGATGTATTGTGAAAGAAAGTTATGTGAATAATGTGAAGAAACTTAAATTTATGTTTTATACTCGTATTATTTTGTATTATAAAATTCTATTGTGTTAGATATTAATGGTTTCTGCAAGATGAATATTGAAATATTTTGAAGATTACGGAAAAGTAATCTAATGGTCATTCCGTTCTACCAGGAATGTCAGATGCCTGCTCAAAAGCTCTCGATATGAATGTTTTGAGCAGTAACACTCCTCACTGACGTAATATTTGTTCATTATTCTAACTTTTGATGTATACTCGAGGAAAACCTGTGTGCGATGATAGTGCATGTTGTTTGTTAACTGTAATTATATATTTATTATTTTTAATTCTATTTGAAGGAACAAAAATTCAGTGAAAAATGTTTTCCTGGATAGTGTTTTGTGTTCTAAGTAGTAATGAAATCTGCACAGTTGTTCTTACAAATGTTAATAAAAGAAAAACTGAACATAAAATGTTTAATACACACACACACACACACAAATGAGATATTAATGGTGCTGTGTAAATAGTTTTGAAAGTAATTTTGAGATGAATATTTAAAAATTGAAAACAATTCCTAATACTTTCATATGATTATATTAGTTTAATTACTTCTATTTATTTTCTTAAAGCTTTCAGTTTTGTGTATTGTTTTTTGTAATTTTGTATAAATTGCATCGTGTGTGAGTGTGTGTGTGTGTGTGATTGTTAAAATTCAGTTCTTTTAATTGTCTGGTGCTATGTAATTATTTATTATTAAATATTTTGAAAAGCATGTGTTGGTTGAGCTTGCACTTAGTTTGTACTTGTTTGTTTATGTATTTTTTGAATGATTACTCATTCAGTTTTAATATGATTGCAATAAATGTCATTATGAATATAGAATTTTTATTAGTGCTTTTTGTACCAAATTCCGACCGATTTCCTTAAAACGTCAGTTCATAGTGCAATGGTTAACTAATTCGCCTTCCACTGCCGGTGGTTGGGTTCAATCCCCCTGTAAATTCACGCGGAATTTGTGGCAAACAAAACGTTTTCGCTTTTCCTGCTTGATTTACCATTGACGCCATCATTATTTATTGATCTGAATTTACTTAGTGGTGGAAGGGAACTTGGTGACCTGCGATCCCACACTTGCTGCGCGACTTCTGCAGCTGTGCCGCTAGAATGCGTTGTAGTATGCACATCTAAACGTTAGGTCAGAATTGTTTTATTTCAAACGGGTCATTAATATATAGTTGGGAGCATACCGTCAGGAGAATGTATTAGGGTACATGTCCGGGGAAAGTACCCCACAACTGAGATCTCCAGAAGGCCGGCTCAGACGTAAGGGGTACTTGCCGTAAATGCACGCTCCCTCCTAACCCGGACCGTCCAGGAATGACAATTGCAGGAAAGGTGTTGACGAAGGGTGGGAAAGCCAATCATGCCGCAACACTACGGTGAAAACGTACATACCTCCATAGGACTCGAACCAGCTACCCCACGTACCGTACGTTTTTGCAGTCAGTCTTAGCGACCGCGGCCATTTGGGTCAGTTCTGCATGTGGGATTTGTAATATTCGCATGTAAACTTTCTGTAGGCAAGATATCCTGCTACTGGAAATACTACATTTACATTTTATTTTCAACACTTCCAGGCCTTAGTAAATAAATGACGCCCATCGCCTCTTCTTTCTATACGCTCTGTACTTCTATGGCCCGATTTATGTAAATATAGACACTTGTGGCAGATCATCGATTTCCAAAATCGTAACGAAGCTCCCGATTGTATAACTTCGTTTGGCTGATGGCCGGTCACAAGTCGCTATATTTGAATCGGACAATACACAATCGGACATCAACGGCACCGATAAAAACCGCAGTCATTTGTCTTGTCGAGTTACAGTTTGGTTATAATTGACGTTTTATAGGAAATTAGTAATGGCGCACATGATGTGAGTAAAAGAAAAGAATGCGTCTGTATCTACAAGATTCGAGTTATGAACGTTTAACTGTAATAAGCTGTTTGCTATTGGGTCATTCCGTTACCAGACGTGCCCCGCGCTACCATTTTGATTTGATTTTGATGAAATTTCCTATGCCGAGTCCCATATGTAACTTTTGTGGAGTTTTCGCTTCATAGGTGCGTTTTTTTAGATATAGCTGTTGTTTGACTCCGTCCAACGTCAGTGTAAGATTTTCGCAATTTTGGGATTCATTATTTCCTTCTTCGTTATCTCTAAACAAACTGAGCGTACTGGTACAACTTTTTCCGCTGTATTCAATGAAAGTAAGATCAATTTTCTCTTTAATACCGTGGGTACATTGCAAGAAAGTCACGTCAAGGTTGTACTTCAGCTTTTGGGTCAATGACCCCCATCTCGATCAGGTTTTCGTACAGTTACCCTGATCCTTGAGCAAATGTTGAGATGGCCCCTTACGACAATGATAACGAATTTTCTACCATTAAACCAAAAAATTAGCTTTGAACTCGTAATCTAAGAGGACATAAAAAATGACACTTTGAATTCAATGTGACGGACAGTTTCACATGTCACATCAGTATGGCATACAACTCCTTCACATTTTGGCTATCTAACAAACAATATATAACAAGAATTAGCTGCGTACTCATTCCTCAAGGGAATAGTTTTTTCGACACATCAAAAAATTGTGCAGCGCATCGCCGACACTTAAAGGCCGCCATACTTGCGTTTCCCTTTTCTCCACGACTCTGGCTAACTTCTCAAAAACGTTTAGCTTTGAGTTTATCATACATTTTTTTCTTGCTGGCTCCCGGTCTAATAGATGTAAAGATGGAATAATACACATGTATTGTGAATTTCGTAACTTTGTGATATTTACATATGAACTAACAATTGTCACCACCCTGTCACCTTATTGGAGAGGCAATTACTGAGGGAAATACGATACGCAGCAGAAAATTTATCCAAGGTGTGAGCTTGTTACTGAATCACCAATGTATTTTAATGATTAAATTTGCTAAAAGAATTGTCAGCCTACCCTCCAGTCTCTTTTTGTAAATTTTATATTCCTTCAATATCAGTTAAAAACTGTGTGTGACGTTCTACGGAGAGAAATGTATTCGGTGAGCATTTTCTTAATTCTGGGATCCCTACCCTAAACCATAAAGTTGAATACTGAAAGCAGAAAGTAATGAGAGTTTGCGGTAAGAATTGTTAATAACTCATTCGCGTCGACATAATAAAATCTATTTTCAAAGGCAAATCAGCTATAGATTTGAGTTCTTATCCTTCATCATGTCCTTCGTGAAGGAATATACTTCTGTCACGACAACATGCGGAGAACGATAATTTGGGTATTTATTTCCTTTTCCATTGAACTCTAGAAGATGTGCACAGATAAAGAAGTTACATTTATGTCCAGGAGCAAACGAAGGGGCCATCTCAACATTTGCGCTAAGTATCAGGGAAACGAAAAACCTGATCGAGATGGGGGTCATTTATCCAAAAGCTTAGGTACAAGGTTACAGGTTGTTTAGTATTCTACAGTCCAAATGGTAAATAATACCTTAAATAGCATTGTTAAAATTAATGTTAATTTCCTTTTTGATGCTCGGTATTGTCTCTACTTGAATACCAACAGTTATGCAGCAGAAAATATTTTACTTGGGACTTAAACTTTTGTATTGATTTTAATTGTTTGATCTCATCTGGCAGCGTTGTAAAATATTGTATGTGAATTTTTTGTAGTGAGCCTTTTTATACTGTCACCTGATGAATATGATCGCTACTTCGAGAGTTATAGTTACATACATCGGCAGATAGACATTAAGAATATATTCTCGCCCTTGGTAAGTCATTTTATAACCAAAAAAAAAAAAATGATTCGTAAATCAAGGGACAATGTAATGAAAAAAAATTCTATATTAATAATGATAGGCTTACAAGATTCACGTGAGTGGGATTTACTAATTATTAGTGCAATTCGTTTTTGTTATCTGAAAGTCTGGGAGCTATATAAGATGTATTTCACCAGAATATTATGCCAGATCTCAGACGGGAATGAACATTCGTGAAATATACAGAACGAGCAGTATGAAGGCTGACTAAATTTGAAAGAATTCACAAACTCATAACATAATGAACTTATTTTTGTTTTCAATTCATTTAAATGGACGTTCATTTCATTCATTTAAATGGAATTTGAAGTTTGACAGAATGGAGAGTTCTAAAAATTGTGTTCAGCGTTCATTTTCAATAGAGTACAGAAATGTTTATTTGAAATGGCAAACTGCATTGAAACTGCTTTCGTTTCATTTACTATTAATTTGATATTACAGAACCAATTTGGAAATCTGAAATTGTACTATTTACGGTTTCTTTATTGCAAAGTATATTCGTATCATACGCAAAGAGAACTCGAACCCGGGCCTCCTGGTTATCGCCGAGTTGCTCTAACCACTGTTATCAAGACAATTCTTTGAAAATATTTAATTATGAAAAACAGTAACAAGGTCACAGCTCGTATATTTACTGTTGTGGAACATATATCCGGCTGTAATCGCTTTTCCAATAAGGTGACTGGGCGGTGACAATAGTGTGTCATAAACTGGCGATACATTAGTCCTGTGAAACTGCTCAAGGAATATTCATCTCAAAAGCTCAGTGATTAGAGCAACTGCGCGTAAACCACGAGACCCGGGTATAGTCCTGGTCGGGGTCAATCTTTGACCAAATTTAATTACTCATGAAGTAATAAATCAAGAAAGTAATGTAATTATTTTCTGTGAAAGGCAGACCGGTTTTAAGTGGCGCAACTGTTTCGTAGCCGTTACAAATAGGCGACAAACTATGTGTTGTTTTAGGACCACTAGTTAATTCTTTGTAATGTGTTATTGTAATTTGAAATTAATTGCTCCGTCATTATATTGATAGTATATCGAAGTTAAATTTCTTTTCTGGAACCATCCTTGGGTGAAATCTGCCCTCTATCGATAATCCATACACTGACTAAATCCATCTCACAGTCTAATTGGGTTGTGTTAGGTAGCATCATTTTGCCTATTTGATGTCTCATTAATATTGTTTTATGTTATCTCAAGTGTTTTATTTGACTTTATCTTGTAACAATAGTAAAATGGTATAAGAAGAATAACAGTGACTGACATTATTAGAAACTTGGTGAGAGTCCAACTTTGCAGTATATTTCTTATCGGGCTGATTGACCGTTGTCCAGCTGAATTGGATGTTCTTTTAAGAGTCGTTTCGTTTGCACCTGTACAGACATCTTCAGTAATGATGAGGTAATGGTCACAGAACACTCCTGGTTGATTCGTCATTTCTTGTATATCTAACTTTTTTCTCGTAGATGAAGCTTTTGTTTAAGTTTTATCTTTTCCTGTTTATCTCCTATTAATGTCAGTTTGAATCTCTTTTCAGATAAGTGTACTTAATTAGGCCATGAAAACACACCTAATGATATAATTCACTCAAAAAACAAATTTTAATAACTAAGCACGAACTCCGATATGTGATCCCACTTTTTAATCCTTTTGAGTATTTCGTGGAATCTGTGCTTTGGTGGTTGTGTTTACTTCCTCCTGCCGACTGAGACTGGCTAACCTCCAGGCGCGACCATCACTACTTGGTATCCATGGAAGTAGTCCACGTGTGTGAAGTAGTCGGTCCCTACTGTCTTAATTCGCATTGACGTAGCCCTTGGGCTACTACATGCCAGCCGGCAATTGGCCGGTGGAGTGGCCATGGCCGCGCGAAGGTAGCGCTGTGCCCTGTGGGTCCGCGGGAACGCCGGCGCCGGCTCGTGCGTCGACAGCGTCGCCCGGCGGGAGGGCAGGTCCCAGGCAATGGCGCCGTGCAGTTGTTACGCGATGCATGGCGTAAGACGACCCAACATACCACAACACACAGGGGAACCACCATGCCCACGCAGGACTCCATCCTGCGTCCAGCAGAAGAACTCGCCACCACATTCGTGCCTTAGCCTCGGTCACCAGGCTGGCACCGCACTATTAATATATCGTTCATCATCATTAGTATATCATTAGCTGCCTAGTTAATTACCAGATGTACACAATGCCGAGAAGTAATTTAAATACTTACGTTTTATATATTATAATGTAGCATTTTATTAACTTCAAATATTACTAATTGACATCTCGCAGACTCTGTTTTTAACTTAAGGTTGCGAACGATTCGTGACCGGTCTTATACCATGAGCTTACGGTTCGTCGACGCTGCCCGCCTCTCCGGAAAATTGCACGGTTCCGAATTGTGGTAGGAGCAACGCGGCGCCGGACACGCGTTGTTGGATCTGAATGGAGTAGGGTGCGGGTTGAATTGAACGCATGCCTTTGATCGCACGTTCTGATTCGAGCGGATCCGGACGCAGTACACGCCCTGCGTTAGTGTGATGAGTTTGCGCGGTTTTCCATGCTGTCCATGTTCCAAATTTGGGATGGAAGTAAGTAAAATCCTTCCCCCCCCCACCGAATTTTTTCAGTAACTATTAATTTTAACTTGTCACAAAACTTTCAAGTAAAAATATTTTCGTTTAAACAGTCAAACGAAAAAATTTGTATCGCAATATGAGTTTGGCCTGCGTCATTCTACATTATCTGTAATATGACACATTCAACCAAAACATTTTGAATAAACAAATTTTTCCTCCCCAAATTCGTCTTTGAATCTGCTCCTGTTCAAAGAGAAGTGCATAGGAGCCCTTAATAGCGCAGACGACTGCAATGACAGCTACATTACGCTGTGCGTGTGCAGTCAAAAAACACACTGCCTAACACATGTATGCTTTCACCTTCCTAATTAGGAGAAATGAGCGAAGACAACAGTCACGAATGGCATATAATCTGTATCATTTTAAGATGTTCATGGAAGCCATATAAGTTCTCTGTATTTGCTTGTTAACATCACAATATTTTCGTTCACAATAGATGTTTAAAAGCCCCGTTTTCAAGAAATATTTGCGTTTTTGCAAATTAAACGTGTATATTTTTGTTTCTATTACGCATGTAATATATAACTTGATTTGATGTTTTTAATTTATCTTGAAGGATGTGTAATTAAGTTGAACTGAAGGAAGTGGCTCAGGGCGTACCGCGCTGCCTTCGCATTCGGGAGGCCTGGGTTAATCCCAGTGCCAACCATCCTGACCGGGGTTGTCCTGGTTTCCCTCAGTCATCTAGGCGAATACAGGAGTGGTTCTACTGAAAGACCACGGCCGAAAAATCGGCATCGCTAGGAGAGTTCGGTGAAGTCACGAAGGTTAAGCGAATTCAACATCGCGGGTTCCTGGTTGGGTATCCGACTAGGAACCCCGGGATGTAACGGCTCCTAGGCCAATTGCCTCCTAGGTGACATATGGCTAATTTCAAATACAAAAAATTAAATTTATGAAAGTACTTGGGGTTTTCTGTAAAAGTGAACAAAAATTGAAACTTTCCCAAGTAAAAAACCTACTAGAAAAACCTACCCCCAACTTAAAAGGCAAAAAAAAAAACCTGTACAAATTAGCTCAAATTTTTCTTTGAAATTTTCTTACGTGGAAACATGTACCCACTAAAAATCTTAGTTAATAATTTATAATAGAAAGGCACGCAGCGATCATAATGGTATTCCGGACTTTTTTCTATTGAAACAAAGTGAAGCGTCATGCAGTTGAGAAAATGTAAAAGAATGTGTGTTTTGTCGTAACTTCTTTAGTATCAATATTACAATTAATATTTAATCGTTTTATTTGAAGTATTTTCTACATGGTTTACTTTTATTTAATGCGTGTGAATAATAAAAAGTAATATAGGATTTCACGGGCCATTGTGATTATCGAAACATTTCTGATCGTTGCCTTGACTGCGTTTCGTATTGACCTTTCCCCAAATGTTTCAACTGCTGTGATGAAAATATCTGCTTATCCTTATGAAATGCATTATACGATAGGATTCTCTCATTAAGTCACAAATTGCGGTAATTTGGTACATAGATATAATGAGTCACATGGGGAATACTGTAATTAGAGGAAGTATGTGTTGTACTATTTTTCTAGGTATTGCTTTGCAAAGAGTCATTGTGTGTTCATGTTGTAGTTTCAGACAAACCGAAGAAGATCTTCAAACCGGAATGTACAAAATACTTGAATTCATAAAAAACCATGAGGATGCTTGGCCTTTCTTGGAACCAGTTGATGAACAGTATGCACCACGATATTATTCAATCATTAACAAACCTATGGATCTTCAAAGAATGGAAGATAAATTAGATGAAGGAGAATACATGACTTTTTCTGAATTTAAGTCTGATTTTCAACTTATTGTGGACAACTGTCGAAAATACAATGGCACTGATAATGGTACGTATGTTCTTCATACCTTCTTGCTTTTGACATCAACTCATTATGTATTGCGTTAGGCACTTTTTATATTTCTAATTTGTGAGTACGTTAAATGTTTCGACAGTATTCTTAATACTGCCTATATGTTATTTCCATGACTGTTAATTAGTTCACTGCCTTAATAGATAATATGTTAGGACTTGGCTCTAGAGGGTGATATGTTTCATTCATAAAGAAATCTTAAACGTGTTCTGGATGTATTGATCAGCAAAATCTTGCATGTTTCTGACAAACGCTGTCGTAATGAAATTGTCGTTTATGTATCAAGGTCGTGAAGTACTTCTTCGAGCGAGGTTCATAATATTCGAAGCTCAAAATGGTCACTTCGCAGCCGAGGAGTTTAAATATGTTTTTGGTCACTAAACACCTCTGATTTAAATTTAGTTTGCTATGCTATTTACATCATATTGAACAACCTCCGTATCGTCATCAGAAAGGCGAAGGTGGAGTTAAATGTGTATCCACCGAAAGCGCAGTTGCGGTAGGTGCAACACGTTTCTGTTCCCATTGTTATTAATACTTGATCTCATTTAGTATTTGTGTATTTTACTGGATCTACATGATTTTTTTCACGATCTAAGGTGAAACGTTTCATGCTAAAAATGAAATCCAACTTCAAAGGCGAATGTGGAAAGAAAAGAAAAAAACAAAGAAACAAAACAGATTTTTAAAAAATCGCTGTTAGTCACAGGAAAAAGTATTCTTACTCCTTAATATTTCCATGTTATAGACTTATGAGTTATAATGTACAACAAACCCATTTCAATAGCAACAAATAGGAAGGCAGTACAGTTCTCCTTCATAATATGCGCTTCAAGATAAAACTGTTTGAAAATGGCACTGAGCCAGGGTGGTCAAGAGTGCTTCAGATAGATGCGTATAACGTTTTCATACATATCTGTATGGATATACGGATGTGCGTGTCACGTATAGCTCGGACAGATAAGCGTGTGAGCTTTAAGTTGGTACGCACGTCAGGAGTCAGATTTATTATTACCATTCCAAATATGAATTTTAGATTGAAGCAGGAGCTGAGGACGTAAGGCAGTTTTATACAAAAAAAATCCACTTCAACCTAACGTACGGGAAATGGACAAAGGGGTATGGCATTATGCCGGTAGCACTGCCCCAGTCCCCTGTAAAGAACATTCCCTGGTGTCTTAGACCATTGGGACCTGGAGACATTTGGGAGGAAAATACTACCTTCAATTTATTATGCAAATAAAAAATGCTTTACCAGGGTGTGTAACAAGCGTGTAAAGAGGGAAGTACACCCGGAAAATTTTTTGGCATGGAAAAACAAGCGGGAATGCCAGTTGTTTTTCTTCTCTGGTGAATATTGGTTTCTATACGTATCAGTGTTTCGTTAAATATAAATATATGCACTACTATATGTTATATTTGACAACTCCACTTCGACAAACACCTACCGTTATTTTCTTCACGTCAGTTAACATTTCATTATTAACCCAAAACTTGCAATTCGATGAATAACTGAACAGCTACTTTCATAGGACCACACAAACCTCAGCACGCTGTACAGAAACTCATCACCTCTGTGATCTCCACATCTGATTGTCGAGGCCAGTAGTGAGAATAAACAATAGTTGGTTGAACACCATTACTTGGGAATGACCATTGTCAGAGGGAAGCTTGGGAATTCGGAAGTTCTTCGGTGATGTCTGTTCCTTAGCTTTTGAATAACTTGATGACATTTTTATGAGATTCATATCAAACATTTTAGTAACACGTCATACACAGGAGATTAAATAAATGGAACTGTACTCTCGATTTGTTTCCAAGTTGACTTATTGATTATTGGTCATTTTATTATATATTTATTTCTAATATCATTTTTACTTTCTCACCTACTGCTTACGCAGTATAGAGAAAGTATTGTATTCGTCCAGAAAAAAAAAACTTAATTTTTTTGACAAAAATATCATTCCGAGGCTCCGGTATCAGAATATTCGATAAATCTTGTTCCTATATGTAGTAAAATATTTCCTCCGAATTCTCCAATAATGTTATAGGAGGGGTCAATATTTTTTTAGCTTTCGGAATTTCCGGAAGTTCATAGATTTCAGTGAAAATCGGACCTGCGCCATTTTGTATGTATTTAGTATTTGTCTATTCGAGCCACCCCTCCCAAAAAGTGGGAGGCAAAATTATTGAGAAAATATTGACATCGATCCAGGAATATCAACTTTGTTGAAAATCCTGTGGACGATTTCCGCACGTTTTCTTGAGCCCCGGAATACCTACCCCCACTCCTTTCCCAACATTAGTTGCAATGAGAGTTGTAGGCAAGATCAGGTGACGAGGAATGTTTGCTCCCGTTTATTAAAAAGGATTTTCCTTGGAAACATGAACTACAAATTCGACGTAAAATTCCTTTTGTCAAAATAACCAAACTCCTCACTCCTCTCGCATCTAGGGAAGAGAGGGTTCAAGAAAACGTGCGCGGATAATAGTCGCTAGTTTTCAGGCATACTTCTGAAGAAAAAAATGTTTTCCAGTATTAGACTCTCCCACTTTCCATCAAAATCGCTACATCAATTTTTCGCAATATTACATAACTTTCGCTTTACTACATAGAAGAGAAAATCGTGTTCCGGCTTCCACTTCAGAGTCAGAAGATGATTTGAAATTCGCTGTCCCGCCTGTTCGTATTTGGTAACGTATGCCTTCGCCGCTGAAACGATATTGAACGTCGGGAGCACGGTAACAGATGAAAAACATTAAAAACACTTAAAATCCGTCTCTGGTATTTAGTAATTTTGCCGCTGGTTCGTTCTCAGGTGGCGGCGACTGAATGCACCGCCACGTTGTCTGGAGGCCATTGGCCCCTTCCGTCTGAGAGGGTTCCTCTATCACACTGGAGCTCCACGTCTTTCTGGACGTCCTCGCTACCTGGCCGTGTTCTTATCCTTCGCTCTCGTCCTCATCGATGCCTCTCTCATGCCAACTGTCTTTCACTCCATTCCGCCCAGTCAATCCAGCGCAATTACGTCATTTATTTACAGTCGGCTCCCTTATGCTTCGCAGACCGAGCACGATTTTGTCTTTTTACAGTTTATCTCATACATGATTTATTAAAAGTCTCTCTCACCGTTGAACTTGTGTGCTGTAAAATGTCTGTTTCCCTCAAGCACTCGCATCTTTCTCTACCTCCTTCACTGCCTCACCGCCTTCCCCAGCTCCCCCTTCTCTCGTTTAATAGCGTATGTCTGATTCGTCAACTTCCACGTCCCGTATCGTTGAAGTCATTGGTTGGACCTCGTCGTGTGTGAAGTGAATCCCCGATTTTCTGTAAATAATCTGCACTTGTCTCTTTCGGAGTTCCCCGCCGTATTTAGCGTCGTTACGTCGTTAAGTCTTACGCGGGAGTTTCCCTACGCATTTTCAATGTCTTCCTGTTGTGGTTTCCTCTTTTCTATACTAGTCGCTGACGCGGAGCTCATGGCCGCTCCCAGGGCTTATGTGCATCGGTCGCTGGTCGGCCGGTGCGTCACAATATACATACCAATTTGAAGTTGTTGGTCGAATACTGTGATGTAAGAACCATGATAACACATGAAATTACGCCGTTTTCTTGGCGAACATCTTTATATTGCTAATTTGCTGTTCCGCTTGGTGTCGAAATACACAAGGGGAAGATGCTTATTTCTAATGTGAGTTCCAAGTCATTACTTTATTAAAGTTTGTGAAAAATGTTTGAAATTATTTCTTAACATGTCCATCGAGACGTGTTCAACCAACGGTGTGAGACGCCGTCGCCGAGTCCGTTCCAAAACACCTTTCCACGCCGTCTCATAAAATGCTGCCTCGAGGAGGATCTCTTGCATGCTACCTATGAAAAAATCTTCGCGTAGGCGCCTCCACCCAACAATTTCCACTGTTTGTGCACTTGGAAGAGCTTTACGAATGCATTGAAAACTTCTTTACTGTGCCAAGGTTAATGCATGAAAATTGTCCGAATAGCCGAAAGTCCTACCTCGAGTTGTCGAAATTTTAACAAACCGGGCTTTATCATATCGACATCAGAATAGAGATATTGAGCTTGCTCTGCATTACCCTTTATTTAATGAAGTAGCAAACAATATCCTTAAAACAATAAAACGCTATTGCATCGTAAAGACTGTTGTAGTAATAGCGATCATAGGTTGTAAAAGCTGACATTAAAACAGTTTTGTTCATATCTGCGTCTGTACCGGATTGAAAATTGTTTTCCTCCACAATAAACACTTGCTTTATCTAACAGAAAAATTAATTTCCATTTGTATTCGTTGAATGGGTATGTAAACAATATTGCGAATTTTTATGTTGCTGAAATGTTTCCACTGGATGGAACATAGTTCTCTATCGATCTTAGCATACAATACATAAGCATGCGTTGTAATACCTACATATTGTATTCAGATAATCAGAATAGTTTTTTTAAATTAATTTTTGTAATGTACTTTCAGGTTACTCTAATATGTGTAGGCTCTATCACAGTCTCTTTTATTTATGGTGTTGTTCAGAATGAATGAATTATTATTTTGGAAACATTGTAATTTTTAATAAATATTTGACGTGTTTATAACAAACCCGAAACAGTTTATTTTACTCTCCAACGTAGTTGTTAACATAATGATATCATTATTTTTAATTTAACTTTTACCTATTTAGTGTAACCGAATACTTCATTGTAAGCCTTGTTCATGAACCATTCCAATTGAAATGTGCATTGCCATTAACGATATTGGCAAGTGTTTGCAAGTTTTGAAGAAAATAACTATTAAAAAACTGAATTTTGTATGAAAATTGTTCCGCAAGGTAGGAGTTATTACTATTGCCATTGTTAAATGTGACGTAATGAAATATCGTCGTTGAAATTAATACTTTATATGAGTCATCTCAATTGTTGTGACTGGGCATATTTAATTCATTTTTTCTCCAATGTTTATTAATATAATTAATATGATTTTATGTTTTTAGTGTCCTAACTTGATTTTGTTTCTTTGATCCGAGTTGAAAAAACTAGATATATAATTTATTGTTCTTTATTGTAAATGTCTTGTAGCAAGCGTTCAGAAATTATTTAGGGACGGGGGAGTGAAAGGCGCGTTACAGAGGGTAGAAGGGTTATTCAAAATACTCCAAATTTGCGTTACATAATTTATGGATGGCCCCGTATGTTTTTTCATAAAGCCTTCTGTATTATCCTCTCCGAGATATAACAAAAATAAAACAAGATAACAACGTTGTAGGAATTCTGAATTTGGAAGTTTGTTTAAAATGAGATTTAAACTCTTTATTTCTTTAAGGTTCAGAAAACAAGTATTTGTGACCCACAAGTCTCAACAGATATCAATACTCCGGAAGAAAATCAACCTTTGGACTGTTCTATATGCAGTATTGTTCATATTGTTCAGTAAGAAAATAATATAACATCGTAGGATCATGAATAATTATAAGAAGCGTTTATTTTAAACGATGAAATAATGACGAATGAGTAAAGTCAGAAATTTAGTGGAATTCTACATTGATGGAAATAATTTCGGATTCATAAAGTCTAATAGGCGAAATTAGTCAACATATAATTTGTAAAAGGGTGTATCATCAATCTAATATTCTGTGTACAAGAACTAATATTTCACTTGAGTTTCATAGTTGAGGGGCGTGCGCTGGACCGCATCGTCTTGAAGGGTAACTTTTATCCCGTTTCTTCCTGCAACGCTCCACGGAAGCTGGCAAAACGTCCCCTTCACCCTCTCAACCTTGCTATTTTTTAAGGACAGTGGGACCCTGAGATTGCTGCAAAAGCTACGCTATTGCACTTTGTTAACAAGAAAAAGGCCGGGCTTATTTATTAGTCGGTATTTGAAAATGACATGACGTGTCTGGATGAAACCTGACATTATGATTACGAAACGGTGCGAAATAATGCAGTTGCTTTTCCTGCATTTACATTTCATGACTTATTAATTTTTTGCAATATTTCTAGAATACACAGAAATGGTGGGGAATCTCCAACAAGCATTTCAATCAGCAGTTGATAGGTACTTGGAGTCAGAACCTTCTTCTGATGAAGAAATAGCAGTTGAATTTATAGACAAAGTACCAGACAAGCCTCCCAGTCAGCGACCTCCGACAAGGAAGAAAAAAGAAATTGTAAAAGTTGAAGAAGAACCTTTGAGGTAAATTAGCAACTATTGCAATATTCTGTTGGTGCATTTGTAGTTGTGATGCATGTAATCTTAATTCTTTTTTTTTTTTTTTTTTGCCTTGTTAAACGCATTAAATTAATTGCTTGCTTCAGCGTAAAGGTAAGTTCTGGAAAGGTCTTAAGGAATTGATTAGACTTATAATTGATGTTAATGGTGTTATTGAAAGTATCAATTCGTCAATTTTATTTGTTGTATTGGATATTCCCAATGGTGGCGCCAATGGTTTCTAAATGTGGTTCGACGCAGAATCATTGGGAAATATACTGTTATCTTTTACTAAGACCTGTAATAAATTAATATACAACCTTTGTGTAACAGCCTTATATGAATAGCACGTCACACTGATATTGAACCCCGTTGTTTGGCGCGCTTGGAGACAATTTATTTTGTCGGATCCCGTCCACTTTCAGCAGCCTCTTGTCCATGGCAACGACCACATATTCCCAATACCCAGGTGCGAAAGTTGCCCTATTGCTACTAGTGTGCAGAAGCGGGAGAATGATGGACGACGCAAAAGCGACTGTATTGTTTGTTTTTTGTTTCCGGCGTAGCCGAAGGTTTGTGTGATTGTAGTTGTGTTGCACTTTACACACAGTTCGCGTTTTACTGCAATGTGTAAGTGGGTGGTGTGGGTTCGCGTCGGACCTTAGTCAATAACCAAATCGGCTTTTGTGTTGCACTACGCCCTCATAACATCAGAGGTGAGTGGTGTGTTTCTTTGCCCTATTGTGTGGACATGTCGAGCTAATTGTTTTAGCGTTACCCGAACTTCGATGGTTTGAAAGACTTGATAGGCTTCGTTAAACGAAAGCCGTGTCAAGCTTTGAGTGAAGGACTCGATATCAAGTTCCTTCCTCTGTACTTTCAACCGTTTCCGAAACGGAGGGCGTGCTATGAGTCGTAAAACTTCGTTCTGTCCTAGCGTAAGTGTATCCTTGTACGTCTGTGCTGTGGTCCACAATGTTGCCGCAGCTTAGGTGGCCTCAGGCCGGTAACACGTTTTATAGAGTGCCAAGCGAAGTTCCAAGGGGAGTGTAGGTTCCCTCAAAAGAGGTTGTAAGATTCGAACTCTTTGCTGTAATTTTGATCGAATTCCTCTGACTTGTAAATGCCAGCGCATCCTTCGATCAAATGTGACGCCTAAATAAGCTGCCTTAGGCGCCCACGTTAGTTTGTATGTGCCAAGTGTAATTTGTTTTGGAGGTGTTAAACGTTTAGTGTATTTGTGTTTGCTGCAGGTGTAACAGATTGCGTGCGACTTGTCCGCTGAGAAAGTCAAGTGGTGGTGGTCCGCCCAACGACTCGAAAATGACATTGAGTCGCTTAAATGTATTGTCCTTAGCATAAGCAAGCGCAGAGGGGAGACAAGGCCCTGTCCTTTGTGACAGTTTTGAAACAAGCCGCTTAACCGATTTTCGAAAATGGCAAATAGTTAACATTGCAAAAGTACAATTTTAATGATGGAGACTTTTTTCTGAAACGAAATCTGTTCTAAAAAATGGATCTTGTGTATAAAATAAATTCATGTAAAATTTTTTTATGAAAAAAAAACCCTCTTGAGTTTTCTCATTAGTGCTTGAAGTAAATGGAATTTTAAAAAAAGGATCCAGGATATTATTATTATTATTATTATTATTATTATTATTAATCGCGTATGGACCACTACTGACAACACAACGCATTTCTCTCTCCGGGGCCCAGTTGTATTCTATCCTGGAGAGATCAACGTGTAGAATTATGGGGATCAACCTTTCGGCTGCATCCCTTGGTTAAGCGTTAAATATCAATTAGGGGGGGGGTAGGAATATGTTATCATCATCATTGCTCAGCAGCTTGTGCTGGGTTCAATTTGTCCATTCTTGCCTCGTTAAGGAAAGAGCTCGGTCACTGGGGAAGGAGATTTCACTCTGGCCCCAAGACCTATACGGGAGCCTCATTTGTTCAAGAACTTGCGAACGATATGACATGTTTCCAGGATCACTGCTTTCTGTCCGTAATTTAGAATTCGTTGAGGTAATCCCAACCTCGTACAACTATATTGAAAATAGGCATCTTTTCTTAAGGCAATGTATTCTTCAAAATGATATTTTTTTACATATTTCATAAACTCTATTTTACTGTCTCGCTCTTCGTATGATGAGAATGTGTGGTAGTCATGCGAGAAAGTATGTGTTGTAGCACAACTAGTTTCAAAAGAGTACTTTACGCTAATTTTAAGTGCAATCAGAAATTTTCTACTAATACGTAAACATGATTTTCTCATAAATGGCTCCAATTTGTTTCTTGAAATGTTTATATTAATTAGAACACAAAACTGAATTTGCAGATTATATGGCATCTTTTTACTTTAAAAATACGGTGAATAATGTTTTATTAAAAAAAGTAATAAGCTTACGTAGAATTTGATTTAATCTCCTTTAAAGTACTGTCGTTAGCTAGTAATGCACTTATCACAACGTTGACTCCATGACTGGAAGCATTTCGGGAAGGCGTCTCGGAAGTGCGCTGCTACGTCGTGGCCCTCTCAATGTCAGCGATGGTGTCAAAATGGTTTCCTTTAAGCACAGTTTTAATTTTTGGGAAGAACCAGAAGTCACATGGAGCTAAATCCGGTTAGTATGGCGTATGTGGACAGACAGGAACACTTCTTTCGGCCACAAACTCGCTAATGAGAAGAGTGGTGTGACACGACGCGTGGTCGTGATGCTGAAGGAAGCCATTGGCCCATTTTTCTGGCTGCTTTCTTCGTATGTCGTTTCGCAAACGTTGCAATACGCCCTTATAAAACTCAAGAGTTCACATTGTTCCCCTTGGAACGAACTCTGATCGCACTATGCCCTCACTATCGAAAAAAGAAAGAAAAAAAAAACAATGAGCATGACCTTGATGTTGGACTTTGACTGACGTTCCTTTTTAGGGCGAGGAGATGAACTTGTTTTCCATTGGGTACTCTGCATTTTGGTCTCAGGGTCATAGCCATAGACCCAACATTTATCTCCAGTTACAATTTTGGTCATGAAGTTCGGATCTGCATGAAGACGATCCTTCAACTCCGTGCGAACTGACACACGATTTTCCTTCTGTCCAGCACTCAAAAGTCTGGGAACAAATTTTGCACTCACTCGTCTCATTTGCAACTCATCAGTTAAAGTACTCTGAACGGAACCGTACGAGATGTTATGGTCTTCCGATAGATCTCGAATAGTCATTCACCTGATTGAACGAACCATTGTTTCCACATTTTGCGCATTTTCATCTGCTTTTGACGTTACTGGACGTTCCGCACGCTGCTCGTCTTGAGTCTCATTTCCGTATTTAAATCGGTCATACCACTTGTAAACAGTCTTCAGAGTTACCACATTATCGCCTTACACCGATTTTAACATTTCATGAGCTTCTTTAGCATATTTTTGTTTGCGCGACAGACTCGATAAACTCAATCTCACGCCACTTCGAACGTGTTACAACTTGCCCGTGCCTGTCTCAGCTGATCACGCTACTGGACAAATTACAGCATATTGATGTAGCGTCAGCAGATGCCGCTATAAAATTTCATTCGCCGTAATTTTTAATAACACCTTGTATAATCGTTCCAAATAATACGAGGAGTGGGAAGAGTGTATCATCACTAATTTCCTGTTGAATTCATTCAGGTCCGAATACAGCTATATCTACGAGCAGTGATTAAATCAATATCCGTACCTGTGAACATATAAGTATTTATTCAAGGTTGAAATAAATGTAGCACAGCGAGGTCATTGCCTAGTTGTAGAAATCGTTGGGGAGTTATTCCAAGTGTGTCTGGTCGCCGACAAAATCAGTGCCACACTCGAAAGTACCCCCCCCCCCCCCCCCGATTCTCGAAGTACCAACTACTGGGCGGCCAAGCCTTGCTGTGACCGCTTGGTTGGACTTGGCGTTGCTCCGGCCGTAGGGCCGTTACGACAGGCTACCAGCCCCCACACGGGGGATTGTAGGGTAAACATTACTGGCTGGCTGCCCGGGGTCGGTGTTTGTGCTAGCCTGTGGCGTCCGTGTTGTCGATCCACCTTTCTCTCCCCTTTTCATGGAAAGTTTATTGAGAAAAACAGTGCAACTGCTTGCCGCACCGTAACATCTAAGAAAGGTCTTGCTGGGGTTACTGGCCAAACTCTGTAGGACTCTATGTTTCCTGGTTGTGTTACCGGACTACCTGTGGAGAAGGTAGTTGTCTCAATTGGTCAAGTGCACTGCTAGCTCGTATGTTGCTCTCCCAAGTGCGAGGATCGTTTTTAAGTATGATCTGGTCTCGCTGCTTTCCCACCTGCATACAACCGGTATGCAATCTGTAGAGATGACTTCCAACTTGCTTCTGTACAACTGATAGGAGGTGTCTAAAAGTTGTGCCCAATTTTTAATTTCAGTATTCCCCCAGCGCCAGCGGAATCACCAGCATCATATCTTTTGTATGAAATCAGTTTGTAAATTTAAGCACGATTGTGGCTAGTTGTAAGTCAATCATCTCGTTCAAATTATTTAATTGCTGCTAGCTGCATGTCCTAGTTCATTGCTGATGACACCTGCTGAGCGTCGGCTTGAAATGTTCGTACTGTAGCGTCGTCATGGAGATTCACCTGTATGCAATCATTTCAAATTCTTGGTCAGGTCCGTCTGGTGGCTTGTACAAGGAGTATTGGGTGCTGCGCGGTTGTTTTGAAAATAACATCGCATAGACCGTTAGAAACAATTCCCAACGTTGTAGCTTCTTTATTGTATCAGTAGGAATTTTCGGTTTTGGATTGTACGTGGGTACTAATGGTTAGTGGTCCGTTACTATCGTGAATTTAGCTTTTGTTCATTAAACTTTTTGACAGCAAATATACACAGTCCGTCCCACAGAAAAGGTGACTGATTTTATATTCGCGGAACCAACCGCGCAAACTGTGATCTGATGCAGGAATTAAGTAGTGTTGTGTTTCGACTACCTTCCGTTTTAAAAGGAACAGAGCTGGCATCACAGACTGCTCGCAGTAAATAAAACTGCAACAGAATGTTTTGACCCTCGGTCGGGAAAAGAGCAATGGAGCAACGTGCGACCATTAAGTTTTGTTTCAAAGTGGGTAAAAATGCCACAGAAACTTTTGAAATGATACAACGTGTTTATGGTAGTGAAGCAATGAGTTGTAAAAACGTTTTTAAGTGGTATGCAAGATTTCGTGATGGAAGAGAGAGCATTGAAGACGATCCACGTCAAGGAGCATCAGCAACAGTTCGAGTCGAAGAAAATGTTCAAAAAGTGGCTGAAATTCTTCGAGATGATCGTTGTGCATCTACCAGGTTAATCGAGGAGTTCACTGGAATTCCTAAAATAACTGTGCATCGCATATTGACTGAAAATCTGGACAAAAAGATCTGTTGTCACTTTGTGCCCCATTCACTCACGGACGATCAAAAGCATTGCAGAGTGGAACACTGCAGAGACATGAAACGATCGGCCGATGAGGACGCAGACTTCCTGTCATGCATCGTAACCGATGATGAAACATGGTGTTTTCAATACGAGCCACTTACAAAGCGCCAGAGCTCGGAATGGAAAGGTCCAGAATCTCCGAAACCGAAAAAAGTGCGAATGCAGAAAAGCCGTGTCAAGACACTGCTCACAGTTTTCTTTGATTCCATAGGAATTATCCATAAAGAATTTGCTCCAGAAGGTCAAATGATAAACGCACATCACTCCTTGGGTGTTCTAACTCGTTTATGGTCGAGGATTGTTCGGGTGAGGCCTGAATACCGCAACCAAGGAACTTGGTGTTTGTTGCACGACAATGCACCAGCGCACAAAAGCAAGATCGTTCGCCAATTTTTGGCTGAAAAAGCTTTTGTGCTTGAAAAAACTTTTGTGCTTGACCATCCACCTTATTCGCCGGAATTAGCTCCGTGCGACTTCTGGCTATTTCCCAAACTGAAAATGGCCATGAAAGAACGGCGTTTCAACACGATTTCCGATATCCAGAAGGCTACGACAACGATCCTGCAGGCAATTCCAATTGTTGACTATCAAAAGTGTTTTGAACAATTTTTCTAACGCTTCCAGTTGTGTATTGACTCACAAGGTGACTATTTTGAATAAAAAAGCATGTACACTAAGAACAAACAACTTCTTGTATTTTATTTCACATCAGTCACCTTTTCTGTGGGACGGACTGTGTACAGTCGACTTCGGTTGTAGTAAACTTTTGAGGACCAATGTTTTTGGTTCACTTTATCCGATAGAAACAAGTTTCCAAAACACACGTCGGTCGTGGTGGGCTGACAGGGTCAAACACGGGCATGTATTTAATACATGACAATTTAATAAAATACTTTTCATATTTCTTCAGGGGTAAGATACTGTCGGGGGAAATGTATAGACTACAGAAGAAAGAGAACGCTAATGAAAACAGTAACTCAAGATAATTTTCGAGAATTGTGAAAGTAAAGGAAGTACTGGGCCCAAAAGGTTTCTGCATCAGGTGATTTAAGCACAACTGTAATAAATTCCATGCTGGCAGCAGAGATATTGTGGTAATCTATGATTGTGAATTAAGGATTAGGGAGGTATATGCTACAACTATATACTATACTATTGTATTTTGTGATTGATTACTCCGCAATCCTTAATTTACAACTGTGATGGCTTGAAATGTAAGTTCAACAAATAGTCGTGTGTTCATCAACTGAAAGGTTATGTTTTTCGGGCTTGAGTTTTTACTGGATTTCACCCCACCACTGTCTCCTGGAAAAAAAGAAAAAGAAAAAAAAAAAAGAAAAACAAAGAGAAAAAAAAGAAAAAAAAATTAGTTTTCAATCTTAAAACATAAATAACTATTACTTTTTGTGTTAGAATTGCCAGTGTTATGAAGTAGTACTATATTTTACATCTGTTAAGTTAATCTTATATTATGTATTGTCAGATTTCATTTGCAAATCACACAATTCAAGCCAATTTCATCAACAGTGCCTGTTTTCACTGTTGCATTACTTTGTGATGTGACCTAACCTCATCTGCTGCCATTTTGTTGAGTTATGTGGTTCATTGACTTGGGGGTTGAAGTAGTTCATTTTTATACACCTGAGACCTTGCCTGTAACATTAAGGACTCAAACCTATTGCTTGTGCTTCAGTTCTTATGGATGAATAACACAACACTAACGGCTCAAATGCCGGCACCGGCAATTAGCTCCAACAGTGCTTTGACACTCCCTGCTAACAGCATTTCATCGAGGATTTTTCGAGTTTGTTGCTATTCTTGGAGTATAGTTGATGTATCCTATTACTTTGTTAATAAGGGTTGTATTATGTTGCTTTACCTTTTAGCTAGTTTTTTTCTCAAACTATGATTCGCTTATATATATATTGGGTCTTATTTCACTCTTTGAGCAGCTTAGAGCTCAGGCTACCTGAAAGTTCAGCTGCAGCCTGTATGGACAGGACACAATAAGGGTTTGGACTTACGTAGTCTATTTTATCCCAAATAAATTAAAATAAAAAAATTGCATTTTATTATTTCGAAAGAGTTCTTAAATGTTATGGTATATTTCAGGAGTCCCAGTTTACCACCAAGCCTCCCATCATCTCCATCCAGCGATGAAGACGAAAAGCTCCCTGATATGGAAAAGGACTCGGAAGAAAAATCTGAAGCTGCTGTAGAAGCTCCAGATTCTGATTCTAGCAGCACACGAGATGAGGGAGAGTCAAAAGGCCTCCCTAATCATAATGGTACAAAAAGAAAGAAGAAAAATGGTACTAAAACTGCTCCAGATATTGAAGCTTTGGAGTTGGCTACAGAGCAAACTTTGAAGGTTAGCTTCATTACATTCTGTTTGTTATATGCATGACTTGTTGAAGCGATTTCAACAATAATTTATCTGTGTTTTTGTCTCAATTATATTGTGTTGGAATAGAACTATGATATCAGGTAAAGGAGTTCCCATGTGGTAGTTTGGCTGCGTACGTGATAGGTCAGTGTTGCCCACGGTCCATGAGAAACATTTTATTTAACAACCTACTTTGTGTGATGATGGAAAATATTTCTTCAATATAAAAAGAAACTGTTGTAGTGCTGGGGCAGAATTACACTGTAAGTGTCTTGTGAACAACCACTGAATTGGCATGACTTAATATGATCATTGCTTGTAAGTAAAGCTAATATTGGCTCATCGATAAGGAGAAAAATAAATTAATTTAAATATGGGTAAAATGTGAAGGAGAAAGGAAGATGGCATGTTTTAACTGGTGTAGAAGACTCCTGTTGAAAGACAGTGTCAGCCTAAAATGAGAGGCAGGGGCAACTGAATTTATGGTCTCCTCTTATCTATTATGATTGCATAGGCAGACGGAATTTGTATCTTCTGGGCTATCCGGGATGCACCACGTCTCGGACTTGATGGCTAACATTTCAGCCCACATTTTGTGGTCTTCCTCAGTTTGTACTGCGTAATTCTTACTGTGGGAAAAAATTTGAATATCATGATGTTGTTTAGGTTGTGTAAATCAAACTGTGAAGGCATTTCAAAGAAAATAAAATAATAATTTTATAATTCAATGTTAATACAGTGGAACCTCTGTGTTGTATACAAAAGCAGAAGGAAATAATTATAAGTGGTAATATTTTGACATGAATTCCAAAAGGAGCAAATTCATTTGTAACAAACACAGAATTCCATCCCAAAAAAAAAAGCAAATCAGTAACAGTGTCAGTGTATATTACAAACTGTAAATCTGTACTAACACTTCATCAGCTTCTGTCACTGATGATATAAATTATATTTTCATAAAAATTAAAATGTTGCTAACCTCACTTGGTACTTTTTTTTTCTTCTTCTTTTCTTCTTCTTCTTTTCTTCTTCTTCTTTTCTTCTTCCTCTTCTCTTCTTCCTCTTTTCTTCTTCTTTTCTTCTTCTTTTCTTCTTTTCTCTCTCCCTCTCCCCCCCTCTCCCTCTCTCCCTCTCTGCCTCTCTCTCCCTCTCTTTGCTCCTCTCTCTCCCTCTCTGCCTCTCTCTCCCTCTCTTTGCTCCTCTCTCTCCCTCTCTGCCTCTCTCCATCTCTGCTCTCTCTCCCTCTCTTTGCTCCTCTCTCTCCCTCTCTGCCTCTCTCCCTCTCTCTGCCTCTCTCCCTCTCTTTGCTTCTCTCTCCCTCTCTCTGCCTCTCTCCCTCTCTTTGCTTCTCTCTCTCCCTCTCTCTCTGCCTCTCTCTCCGCCTCTCTCTCCCTCTCTCTCTGCCTCTCCCTCTCTCTCTGCCTCTCCCTCTCTCTCTGCCTCTCCCTCTCTCTCTGCCTCTCCCTCTCTCTCTGCCTCTCCCTCTCTCTCTGCCTCTCCCTCTCTCTCTGCCTCTCCCTCTCTCTCTGCCTCTCCTCTCTCCCTCTCCCTCTCTCTGCCTCTCTCTCCCTCTCCCCCTCTCTGCCTCTCTCTCCCCCTCTCTCAATCTCTCCCTCTCTCTGCCTCTCTCTCCCTCTCTCTCCCCCTCTCTCCCTCTCTCTCCCTCTCTCTCCCTCTCTCTCCCCCCTCTCTCCCTCTCTCTCCCTCTCTCTCCCTCTCTCTCTCCCTCTCTCTCCCTCTCTCTCCCTCTCTCTCTCCCTCTCCCCCTCTCTCTCTCCCTCTCTCCCTCTCCCTCTCTCTCCCCCTCTCTCTCCCTCTCTCTCCCTCTCTCTGCCTCTCTCCCTCTCTCTCCCTCTCTCTGCCTCTCTCCCTCTCTCTCTCCCTCTCTGCCTCTCTCCCTCTCTGCCTCTCTCTCTCCCTCTCTGCCTCTCTCTCCCTCTCTCTCCCTCTCTGCCTCTCTCTCCCTCTCTCTCTGCCTCTCTCTCTCCCTCTCTGCCTCTCTCCCTCTGCCTCTCTCCCCCTCTGCCTCTCTCTCCCTCTGCCTCTCTCTCTGCCTCTCTCTCTGCCTCTCTCTCTCTGCCTCTCACTCTGCCTCTCTCCTTCTCTCTGCCTCTCTCCCCCTCTCTGCCTCTCTCCCTCTCTCTGCCTCTCTCCCCCTCTCTGCCTCTCTCCCCCTCTCCCCCTCTCTGCCTCTCTCCCTCTCTCTGCCTCTCTCCCCCTCTCCCCCTCTCTGTCTCTCTCCCCCCTCTCTGTCTCTCTCTCCCTCTCTCTCCCTCTCTGCCCCTCTCTCCCCCTCTATCCCCCTTTCTCTCCCCCCTCTATCCCCCTTTCTCTCTCTCCCTCTCTCCCCCCTCTCCCTCTCTCTGCCTCTCTCTCTCCCCCTCTCCCTCCCTCTCTCTGTCCCTCTCCCTCTTTCTGCCTCCCTCTCTCCCTCTCCCTCTCTCCCTCTCTCCCTCCCTCTCTCCCTCCCTCTCCCTCCCTCTCTCCCTCCCTCTCTCCCCCTTTCCCGCTCTCCCTCTCCCTCTCCCTCCCCCTCTCCCCCCTCTCTCTCCCTCTCTCTCCCTCTCTCTCCCTCTCTCTCTGCTTTTCTCTCCCTCTCTCTCCTTTTCTCTCCCTCTCTCTGCTTTTCTCTCCCTCTCTCTGCTTTTCTCTCCCTCTCTCTGTCCTTTTCTCTCCCTCTCTCTGTCCTTTTCTCTCCCTCTCTCTGTCCTTTTCTCTCCCACTCTCCTTTTCTCTCCTTCTCTCTCCTTTTCTCTCCCTCTCTCTCCTTTTCTCTCCCTCTCTCCTTTTCTCTCCCTCTCTCCTTTTCTCTCCCTCTCCTTTTCTCTCCCTCTCTCATTTTCCCTCCCTCTCTCTCATTTTCTCTCCCTCTCACTCTCCTTTTCTCTCCCTCTCTCCTTTTCTCTCCCCCTCCCTCCACCCCTCTCTCCACCTCTCTCCCCCTCCCTCCACCCTTCTCTCCCCCTCCCTCTCTCTCCCCCTCCCCCTCTCTCCCCCTCCCTCTCTCCCCCTCACCCTCTCCCCCTCTCTCCCCCTCCCCCTCTCTCCCCCTCCCCCTCTCTCCCCTCCCCCTCTCTCCCCCTCCCCCTCTCTCCCCTCCCCCTCTCTCCCCCTCCCCCTCTCTCCCCTCCCTATCTCCCCCTCCCTCCCCCTCTCTCCCCCCTCCCTCTCTCCCCCCTCTCTCCCCCTCCCCCTCTCCCCCTCCCTCTCCCCCCTCTCTCCCCCTCCCCCTCTCCCCTCCCCCTCTCCCCTCCCCCTCTCTCCCCCTCCCCCTCTCCCCTCCCCCTCTGTCCCCCTCCCTCTCTCTCCCCCTCCCCCTCTCTCCCCCTCCCCCCTCTCCCCCCTCCCTCCCCCTCCCTCTCGCCCCCTCTCTCTCCCCCTCTCTCCGTCTGCCTCTCTCTCCCTCTCTCTATGTCCCTCTCTCCCCCCTCTCCCTCTCTCTGCCTCTCTCTCTCCCCCTCTCCCTCCCTCTGTCACTCTCCGTCTCTCTGCCTCTCTCTCCCTCTCCCCCTCTCTGCCTCTCTCCCTCCCTCTCTCCCCCCTCTCTCTCCCTCCCTCTCTCCCCCTCTCTCTCTCCCTCCCTCTCTCCCCCTCTCTCTCCCCCTCCCTCTCTCCCCCTCTCTCTCCCTCTCTCCTTTTCTCGCCCTCTCTCTTCTTTTCTCTCCCTCTCTCTCCCTCTCTCTGCTTTTCTCTCCCTCTCTCCTTTTCTCTCCCTCTCTCTCCCTCTCTGCTTTTCTCTCCCTCTCTCCTTTTCTCTCCCTCTCTCTCCCTCTCTGCTTTTCTCTCCCTCTCTCTCCTTTTCTCTCCCTCTCTCTCCCTCTCTCTGCTTTTCTCTCCCTCTCTCCTTTCTCTCCCTCTCTCTCCCTCTCTGCTTTTCTCTCCCTCTCTCGCCCTCTCTCTCCCTCTCTCTGCTTTTCTCTCCCTCTCTCTGTCCTTTTCTCTCCCTCTCTCTCCTTTTCTCTCCCTCTCTCTCTCCTTTTCTCTCCCTCTCTCTCTCCTTTTCTCTCCCTCTCTCTCTCCTTTTCTCTCCCTCTCTCTCCTTTTCTCTCCCTCTCTCCTTTTCTCTCCCTCTCATTTTCTCTCCCTCTCTCTCATTTTCTCTCCCTCTCTCTCATTTTCTCT
>JAZDUA010000308.1:0-50000 GCA_038098605.1 Gryllus longicercus
CTGGGACAAACCCCGTAAAGAGAGGGACATACGGATGGATATTGCGGGGCAGCGTCACTCTAAAATTCAACAAATAGGACAGGGGCCCAATATTCCGAACAATCGATCCGGCGGAGGCCGAGGGGCGCCGCGCGCCGCGGAGCGACCATTTTTCTCCTGTGGCAGCGCGCGATACTTCACCGTTAGCCCCTAACCACAGCGCGGCCCGCCGCGGCAGAAGTAACGGGGGGCGACGGAGGGGCAGGCTGAGAAGGCAGAGGTGGAGACGGCGGCAGTGGAGGAGAAGGAGATGAAGGTGGAGGAAGTGGAGTTGGAGGAGGAAGAAGCGTCGGAGGGGTGGTGGTGGTGAAGAAACAGGTGGAAGTAGAGAGGGAGAGGAGCAGAGAAGAAGGAGGTGGAGGTGTGGGAAGACAGGGAGGTGTTGGTGAAGGACAGAAGAAGAAGGAGGAGGTAGGGGCTGAGGGGGTGGAGGCAGAGGTGAAGGAGGTGGGGGAGGAGGATGAGCAAGAGGCGGAGGTAGAGGTGCAGGAAGAGGGGTTGGTGAAGGAAAGGAGGAGGTGGAAGTGAAGGCTCAGTAGGTGGAGGCACAGGTCGAGATGGAGGACGAGGATGAAGTGGAAGTGGGTTCGGAAGCGGATGAGGAATCGGAAGCGGGGGCAGAGGAGGCGCGGGCGGAAGTACAAGGAGGCAAACGAAGTAGATTTTGGAAATGCGACGACGGAGGCAGCGGTTCATGCGTCGGTGGAGGATGTAGAGGAGAATGGGAAGAAAAAATGGAGATAAATGCGAAGGCGATGAGTAGGAATGGGAAAAGAGACTGAAGGAGATGGGCTAGAAGACGAGAAGGTGGGTCAAGGAGATGAAGTCTAAAAATATGAAATGAGGAAATGGTAGATTTAGGACGAAGAGGCAAAAGTGTTAGGGCGAAGAACAAGAAGCGACGGAAAAATAACAGAAATATGAAGATGAGATCTAAAAAAATGAGGACAAGTCAGGAACGGCAGTGACAAGTGTATTGAAAGTAAATGAGGAAGTGATATCAGTGGTGAAAATAGAGGGGTAAGGATGAAACTGCTGAAGTAAAGAAGATGGAAAACGAAAGAAAGGAAGGAAATAAGGTGATAGAAGAAGGATAGGAAAACGAGAAGATGGAGGCGGGGGAGCAAGTAGATAAGCAGGAAAAAAGGTAGGGGAAGGAAAAGGGAAATACAGGATGAGAAGAATGCACGGGCAGTGGAGGTGTTCGATACGGAGGCGAAGATGACAGCGACGAAGGCGCCAGGAGAAGCGGCAGGGGCCACGACCGAGGCGTGAAGGCAGGAACGCTGGCGATGGGAGCACCGAAGAGGCTGGGGGCCGTTTCCCCTCCGCTCGCCACCTCCCTCCCCACTCTCTTTCCTTTCCGCCTCCGCGTTTCCGCCTTTCACAATAGGCCGAACCTCTAATGCACCGTAGCCCGTATATTAGGATGAGTGGAATTCCATTTCTTCCTTAGTGCCCGAGGCGCTTCGGCTGGAGCCCCTCTACGAGAAGGGTTGAGGACTAAGGGCTTGAGGGTCGTGGGCTGAGGGCTGAGGGCTGAGGGCTGAGAGCGACGTCGTTCGCGCTGCCCTTAGGTACCTGACCGGCGGCGGCGGCGGCGCCGCTGCAGCGGAAGGAAAATGATAGGTGCGAAATGAAGCGGAGGACGAGCAAGTACCCTCGTTCTCTGCTCTCTGCTCTCTGCTCTCTCCGTCTCTCAGCAAAACTCAGTTCGAGTCGCACGCTGGCGCAGATCAAATTTAATGCTGCTTTTTACAAGTGGAAGATATTTATTACAAAAATTCTTTCTGCTCTTCAGTAAATTCGTCACCGATTGGTTAAATTGAAAATAAAAATGAAAAGATGGAAAATACTTTTATTATTTTTATTAAATTTTCCCCTTGATTTGTTTTAATGAATTTGTACATTCTTGGAAGTATATTCTCTTTATCTTTTCTAAAAGAACTGAACGGACGAATTTGCTCTATCTCTGTCTCTCGCTCCCTCTTTGCCGAAATTTCACATTCTTCAATGCACTGCCGAAGATTACATTTAACACAGTATTTAATAGGTTAAAACATTTATTACGATATTTTTTCCTATTATAATTCAGTCAAATTATTTTCTGATTGTTTAAATTACGGAAAAATTAAATGCTGGAAGATAGCTTTATCGCTAATGCGACATAATATTTTCCTTGAGATTGCTATGATAATGTAGGTCTATTTAATGTATCATTTACTAGTATAGGCGTCAACATTTTGACGTCAACGTCAACATTTTGACGGAAATATGGGTTTCATGAAGAAGAGCTGTTTTCAAAACGGTTTTCCGTCCACCTGTCTGTCTGTTTCCCAGCACTAGCGCCTTAACCCCAAACTTCCTCGTCTTCAAAAGAATATTCCCAGCTAGATCTGACCTAACTCCACTCTTGCGAATTTGAAACGGATCAGTTAATTGACGGGAGTACATAACTTACGATATCTTCACAATTTTCTCAAAAATATTTCCGATTTAAAAAAAAACAAACTATTTTCTCAAATAGAGTACAATATTTCAATTACTTCAGTTCTCCTGTCAGTATATTATCGAAGCTGAAATTATTTTTTTAAATTAAATTTAATTCTCAATATTATATCTTTATGTAAATTATCGAAAATAAGGTACGCACACACGTAACAATAACAAAGATTTTATTGTGCAACTTCGTTACAATGTTTCCTTATAAGTACTCGTACCAAAACCTTGCTAAGTTGTCAGATCGCAGGGAGATAAAAACCAAATCCAAGTTCCTAACAGCCGCTAACCAGAAGATGTCCATAAACGTAGATCGGTCACCAACGAGACATAATCCTGTAGACGCATCTTCCGTCGGCGTAAAAACTTCACTTTACGTGGCGCACACTCACTGTCGATCTGTTACACATCTCTCGACTCTTTCCCCTCCCTAGAGGTGCCGACTAGTCCCTCATGCGTCCGGCGCCGCTCCCCGTGGAGACTCGCTTCTCCAGCTCGGTATTGCCGGCGAGTGTCCCGGTAAAGGATGGCAAAAAATCGATGTTTTTAAAACATTGATATTTTTGACCAGAAATATCGATATATTAACATCGAAGTTCTGTATTCGATGTTTTCTTCATATGGATATATTTTTGCAGAAACATGGAAGTTTTACAATAATAATAATAATAATAATAATTATCATAATCATTATAATTATTATTATTATAATAATTATTATTATTATTATTATTATTATTATTATTATTCTCATGAGATAAATACAATTTCCAGTATAATTTTTTGTGTGAATTGCCCAAAATCAACAGCCACTGACCCCTATCACTGTTGTCGATGCCCCGACGGCACGAAATCGTTTGCTACGTTTGCTACGCAACGTCTCTCCAGTGTTGCCAGGTCAGGGGATTTGATGTGGATGTTTATTCCCTATTATAGGTAAAATGGGGGGGGGGGGAGAGCATTAGGAAGAGATTTCTGTACGATGTCCTTTATTTTTTATTTCCTTCTTTACATTTCATAAGGGTTATTTTTAATATGTTATTTATACGCGATCAAACAATAAAGTATAACTCATTTTAGTACTATAATTAATATGAAAATAGAATGGCAAATTACCATCTGCTTTATCATATTTCAAACATCCATGTTTTTTGTCGATGTTTTCATCGACATCGAAAAACTTTTAGTGATGTCTCGAAATATCGACGATGTTAGGGTAAAATCATCACTAGTCCCGGGCTGGCTGCTACTTCAGTGGCCCTCCAAAAACGCGTGCTGCCCTCTGCACGCGCGCGTCGAATTTAAAAGTTCACCGTACACAACACTACATAAATGCGAATAGAATTTTTCAAAATGTTAGTAGTTTGTGCTTAATTTTAAATTAAATCATTATAATTTTTCAAAAATACCAAAACAAGTTTGTCTCAAAGATGACTCACGTTTTTTCTTTACGTTTTTGTAAGCACACAACACAATATATTGTATTATTGTACCATATTACACAAGAGCTATTTTCATTAAAAATCTGTGAATATTCAAAAATAAAACATTTTTAATTGTTTCGAAAAAGAGTATGTTAATATTTGCGTTGTATGTATATTTTACATTTAATGCATTTTTGTGGACATACATGATTTAAATGATTTCTGATGTAGTTTTTCAAAACATTAAAAATCTTCCTCTGTAATAAATTTCTTCTTTGTAATAAATGTAATGTAATGAATAAATTTCTTCTTTGTAATGTAGAAAATTTCTTCTTTGTAATTTAATTAAGAGCATACTTTCTTGTAGTTGGCAGCACAATGGATATCGTGCTAAGCTAACAAAATTGAGAGCGATGGTGGAAGTACCAGGGCAGTTCAACATTTTTTCCTGTGAACAATTTCTATCGACTGTGCGCAACGCCCTGAATTCAATCCCTGAAGTGCTATTGTAATTAAAACTGACCAAATTTTAAAAATTCAAGACTTTTTTTTAAACTCCCACTTTCGTTTCATGAAAAAGCTTTTCAAGAGATGGCTGAAGAATTACAAGCTGTTGTTTCACCACAGGCTATCTTTATCTTGCTCACAGAAAAAAAAACACACTTCGTAAGTCATTGTTTTACAAAATATTTTCATACTGAACACAACTTTGCACGACCTGCTCCGGAATTTTGGGAAATCTGTAAAAGCCCGATTGTATATAGGGAAGAGCATTCTAATATTCTTTATAGACATTTTGTGCGATTTAACTCAAAATTACGCGATAAGCGATATTTAAAAAAAACTAAATGAAATGAATTAAAGATCTATTACTAAAGATTTAGGTATTTTTTGTTATTAAAAGAAATCTCTAGCTACAAGGTGCAGGAGAAATTCAATTATTTAAAAAGAACTTGTTTGAAATGATTTTAATGAAAATCGTTATTTTACTATATTAAACGCATTATGTTCCTATAAAAAAATATCAACGCATTTTGGAGAAAATTTGGAAAATGTCCTACAGATGTGAATAACCAAAGAAAAAATTGATTCAAACAAAATTGGGATGACCTCAAATTAGGTCAGATAGGGGAATATTGACTTTGGAAACATTTGGCAAACACGTTTTAGATGGTATCGTTGGAACGAACGGATGTAGGACGGACGTACTGACGGACGGACGTAAGGACAAGCAGACCGAGGAACGAACGACCCGACAGATGTTTTGAAGAAAAAAATATACTTTTTCGATATTTGGGGGCCCTTAATACCTGTAAATATGTTTCCGCCAATTCTCGACTCGATATTTTCCAGCATTAAATATCTTTTTGTATACAACGAGAAAGTAAACTAGTGATGCTAAAACAGCACTTACTTTCTCGCCCGTATTTTCATGCAAAATTACGCGAAAAGTACTGGAATTTTCGAACAATTATTCATGACCTTATTTCCAAATATATTCTTAAGGAGCAGATTTCAGGAAAACATTTCTATCTTTAATATTTTAGTTGCAGGAAGACTGCGAAAAAATTTTCAAGTTTTGCAATTCGAAAAATCAGAGCTTTTCAATGAACATGAGACCTGCCCAATTCTCTTAAACATCTTTCACACTATCTAACAACAAAAAATTATAAAAACGACCGAGCCGTTTCTTGAAAATTAACTAATATATCAGCAGCTTCATGTAAAGACCCCCCCCCCCCCCAATTTAAAATATCGGTTTCAAATTCAAACGATATCAGCAAGATCGATTGTGAAGTATGAATTTAGGAGAAAACCGGCTGAACGGTTTAGCAGCTAGCGATATTCACAGACGGACGAACATACAAACGGACGGACGGAGGGACGGATAGGTGTTGTTGCAGTTATTCGAATTTTTGGTATCAAGGACCCACATAACATTCTGGCTACACCAGGTGATAGAAAATATTTTCCCCTTAATTTAGCAACTAGATTTATCCACTTTTTCCTTATCAGAGCCCTGTAATAAGAGTTTTTCTTTCGAAAATTCGCCGTTTTTTCGCGCAGCCTTACATAACTTCCTCTCTACTCCGCAGCGAGAAAGTAAAAAATTGCGAAAGCGCCAACACTATTATAACCATAATAGTGTTGACCGGTTTCGCAATTTTCGTCAGAATTCACCGGAGTTTGCTGGACATTTCCACGCGACAACTACCGTCCGAAAAGAGCACGCGTCTTGCGGAGGGTGAAGACGTAACGCAGGGCCAATACGACAGCGCTCTGGTGTGTCGAGGGTGACGTGGCCCTTCTCTGGCCTCACGGCGGCTGTTTTATTTATACGGCGCGGTTTATGTCGGGAAGAGAACTAATGGAGCACACGCCCTCTCCCGCTTAAGACCTAATTGTATTACGAGCCGCGTCCCACCATTATCATTTACTTGCGCTGGCGGCCACGGTAGATTTACGTGCGCGAAACTGCTTCGTCGAACCGCTGCGGGAAGTAACGAAGTAGAAACTGTAGGAAGGGTGTACGGAAGATGTTCGACAATTCGTTGAGGGAACAGGTACATTATTTGAAAGAATGGCAAAACTATGATGATATCTTTAAAATGATTTTGCAAAAAACTCAAAGGCCGAATCGGGTATCCGATATATAGTGTAAGTTACGATCACAATTAGAGTTGTGAAAAAAATAATATTAAAACCGTTGACATGCACGTCAATCAGTATTAGCATTAAATTTTAATATGACATTTCGAATGCATATAAAAGTATTTTCAAAGTCTTATGAACGCTTTAACAATAATAAAAATATGAAAATAAGCATTATTTTAAATAAATGTCTTTGCAATTTAAAACATTAACATGGAAATTTTTTTGAATATTTGTGAATGAAAAACGATGTTCAAATACTTATTAGAACGCCTTACAACGCGCCTAAGCACGTTCTTTGTCTGGTTTTGCATTAATCTATCCTCGCATTCCAGCGCTGCAGTTGTCAGGAAAACATTTTCATCGCGCATTTTTTGGTAATCGTTTGAAAGACAATGTTTGCGTAGTGAATAGTCGGTCCTGGACATTCACCCTTGCCTTCAGGTAAGTGTCCTAGACGTTAGGTTTCCAATCGAAGAAATCACATTGACGTCATTTTTGCCTGTTTTTCCACTCGTGGCACTCTGTATCTGCGCCGTCTCCACTAGCCCTAATCGCCTTTTCAACCTCGATGAGGATGAGGTGGCTTAGGGCATCAACTGACGTCACTGCCCGGGAGGTGCTAGGGTTCGAGTGCGGACGGTGGCAGAATTTTCGACAATAGTTACTAGCTTGGTCGAATTCAGCCGGACTAGTCCCCAAACAAACAGACAATAGATCGCGCGCAGAACCTATGTGTGTATAAAGAAGGGGTGAAAACCCCTTGTTTATACACACACTTACATGCATACACTATCACACACGTCGGGAGCTTAGTGCTTCTTCCGGCTGGGGCGGTGTCCCACTGGTGGGAGACACCTGGATTAGGAAAAAACCCGCAAGCAGACGTGTTGGTCGGTTCCGGATCCCGTCATCCATCGAGGGACATAACAGTCACCTCACGTGATGAAAAACACGCACTACACTTTCGGTATTACTAAAGTGCTTACTTACTTAAGGGCAATGGTCGTCCCTGGCACTTAACATGCCTGGAGGAAAACCAATCAGTTCTAGAAAAAAAAAAAAGAAACGGAGTCGCCTTCTTATCCACACCCTGCAATCTGCGCCCCCACATTGCAGCTATCTCCTTCGTACGGAGCTCGCGAACCACCATGCAACCTTCGCCCCACCACCATCTCTCTGCTTCCCTTCTTCTGCCACCCTCAGCTCTCTGCCATGCTCTCTGCCATGACGTGCCGTTTTCCCGAAAATTTCACAGATCTCTTGGCTCCCCATTTGAAAGTCTGTCTGTTCGAGTTGCCCCTTCCCCAATGCCACAGCCTTTTCCGATCTTTGTTCTCAACAATTCAAGCAATAATTTTCCTCCTCTACCCCGATTGTTCTCACGTTCATTACTCTTTGTTCAAGTCTTATCTCCATCACCAGTTCCCTTTCTACTCGTATTTCATTTCCTACTTGCAATACAATCACGGTGATTACCACGGCTTTCTCACTGTCCTCGCGACTCGTTCTTTCCTGCCGGCCGCGGCCCCACGTCCCCTCGCGACTTCCCACACAGTCTTTTTGCCCCTTCCCCTCGCCCCGTCGCCACCTTCGCTGCCCTCGTCATCACGTCGCGAACGTAATAGAATTCTTGGCGCATCTGCTGACTTTGCATGAGTTACCGAGGGGCGCCGTTCGGTGACAACCGCAAATTGACAGGAAAGTCGATTTCAGTCGCCGCGTGCGCCGGGACTGCTCCCGTTCGCCCCAGCTGCCCGCTCCGCACAGGCGCCCCAGGCCCCGCCCTCCTCCTCACCACCCGCCCAGCGCGACGTCGGAATAATAATAATAATAATAATAATAATAATAATAATAATAATAATAATAATAATAATAATAATAATAATAATAATAATAATAATAATAATAATAATAATAATAATAATAATAATAGCCGATCAGATGGCCGAGATCGCTAAGGCAGTAGTGCCGGAGTGGTTTCGGACCAGAAGATCGCGGGTTCGAGTCCCGGCTCGGGCATGGATGTATTTGTGTATGTCTGTATGTGTTGTCCTTTCACCCCCATTATCATCGTATCATCATTTCATCTTCCATACCCCCAGGGCTAACAACCGTGGGGGATAAAAAATCGGATCCAGCTAAAATGCTGGTCCCCCAAAAAAGTTGTTGCAAGCACCTGCCACCGCGATAATAAATAATAACTGAGCCACGGTAAATGCAGGATGCTTGCATGCGTGGTCCTAGTCGGCCGATTAACGAAAAAAAAAATAATAATAATACACTTGAATTAAGGACCATAGACAGCATGTCCATTACGACACCAAGATATTTTTTATGTTTTGTTTTTACAGTGCTGCCTCAACATATATCTGTATTGTAAGTCAGAAGACGGCGATTTTTCGGCAGAACTCTTAGTGACGGGCCCTGATAACAAAATGATGCACAAATCTCGTTCCTGAATATAGTAAGTTACTTCCTCTAACTTGATGCTCCGGAAATCGGACACGGTAGTGTCCACGGAAGCCTCTTTCTCCGTTGCCGAAGGGGTTAGACTCAAACCTGACCTGGTAATAAAAAGCCGGGAAGGGTTCCACGTGATCGATGTGACTGTCCGCCACGAGGATTGAATTGAATTGAATTGATGCCTTATTTTACGTGGCGAGACTTCAGGCCACGAGGCCTGCTCTTCCGTCTGACCACGCAAATTTCGCTACGCTCCTTTCACCAACTAGCAGAGAAAGGAGGTATTTCTTGGGCGAGAAACAGGCGATTTCAATTTAGCTCAGAGGCGTCATTTAGGATCTTTTACATGCAAGTAAATCTACTAACATGGGACAGCCGGCTTTACTTCCTCTCCGAAGGAAGGCGTACGAAGGTTTTTTTCGCCCTAAAAAATCCACGGCTTCGATCGGGTTTGAACCCGCTAACTTGGGTACACCAGTCCGGTACGCTAAGCTTACACCATCGCCGCGCGCAGGGGTGGGTGGGCAAGGATGGGTCTAGCCGTCTGAAAACAGGGGAGGAAAAGGTTAAATACCAACCAGTCATCCCCCTGGCAGTCCAACTTTATGGAGTACCCAACGCCAGAATCCTGCCAGTGGTGGTTGGAACCTCTGGGGCTATGCCAAAATTTACAGTCAGTGCCCTCAAGACCCTGGGGATCACGTCTCGAGGCGACCTACTGACTATCGCGTTAAATTGCTCTCAGAAGCTCTATTAAACTTTACACACAATTTGTAAATTACGATGGAGCAATTTAGCATTGCTGATAGTAAATGCAGGAAAGAAACTTCAATGCCCTGTGGGGAAGTCTAGCGAACCCATTGGATCCTAAAATGCATAGGAATTACCCAGTTACCACGACTTTAAGTGGGAAGTGTATGCTATTTAATGTATCATATAGAAAATTGTGTAGTCAGAATCCATGTTTTGTGGGTTCTTCATAGTCAAAATCGATTGACAACAAATCGTCCGTCGGTTCGTCGGTCCGTCTTGTCTGTCCTCCTGTTCCTCTGCCCGCCTGTTCGTCGGACCGTCTGTTAGTCGGTCCTGTTCGATCATCGGTCCGTCTGTTCATTCATCGGTCCGTCTGTTTGTTCATCGGTCCGTCTGTTCGTTCATCGGTCCGTCTGTTCGTTCATCGGTCCGTCTGTTCGTTCATCGATGCGTGTGTTCGTTCATCGATGCGTGTGTTCGTTCCTCGGTCCGTCCGTCAGTTCGTCAGTCCTTTCGTTCGTCGGTCCGTTTGTCCGTTCATCGATCCGTCTGTTTCTTTCGTCGGTTCGTGCGTTCGTTCGTCGGTCCGTCCGTCTATAATCAACACTAGTGCCTATAGCGTTCAGATCGATTTTAGATCCTCCAGCGACATTGCCGATCAATTTGAACAAACTCAAGGTTGAATCTGATATTTTATGGGTCATTACGCCTCAAAAACATTTTCAAAATAAGCTCAAAAATGACACCATTTTTTTTTTACACTTTGTCATTGGATAGCATAAACATCGTTTAAAATAATGGCGCAGTTCTCATTTTCGTTAAAATCCCTTTATTTTTCGAAAATTGTAAAATTGTAAAATTTTCGGCATCTTTCTACAACTAAAATATAGATTATTGAGAGTTTCCTTGTTTTTTGATAAAAATGAATTTAATTAATTAAATCAAATCAATAAAATTATAATTTAAAATCCAAATTTATGTTAAAGATAGAAAAGACACGTAATTAATTCATGTGTATTTAATAAATATATTTTCAAATACTCTGGAAGACCACTGTCGAGTCAACAGCCTGGTTTCTTTGAAGATTTCAACGATTTCATTTTATGAAATTCGGCTCTTTATTTTTTCTTGTTTTTTCAGAGTGATTTGAGGAAGCATATTTCTCATTCCCGGCACCGAGATAGTAATACGAACTGGGAATTGTAGTCTACGGGTAAATACTAAACAATACTATAACCTTAAAGACACCTATGTTACCATTTACGTTCTGAGGTGAAAAACCTTCTTCTGATTCACTTCACTCATTAAAAGGCAGATACACTTTTGCTATCAACAGGCTTCCTCTTCAATAAGCACGTTGTTTGTGTAGCGAGCAAGTGATAACGGAATCAGATCGCATGCGTATTCAAAGAACATAACACTTGGTTCATTCAATCGAGAGAACGACAAATACATATGTTTTAAAGAGGTACAATGGAAACAATACATGTAGATGTAAAAGGTAATGATTGCCTTTCGGATTGAAAGTTGAAACCTTTTCGAGGGAGAAAATAATTGTATATTTCGCATTAACAACGCGATATACAATCATGAAATATTTGTATACACAGTTATGTATAATTTGATCCAATGAGAGAATTGGCATTTGTGTGTTACAAATATAATACGCGATCCTACATATTCATAATTGGATTTCAAAGCTCAATACAATACTTGATTTTAACCGTCACAGTGAATGTAAAAAAATATTTAATCACATATGAGATTTATATGTTAAAATACTTGTCTATACGGGACACTGAGCCCGTCATATCGAACACATTTTGAAGTATGACCGAATCCAAGAAAGAAACTGCATTTCTATGGGGAAGAGTACATTACGAGTGTATCACTGGAATCGATTACACAGATCTGCGAAGGTTTTGAGTCACAACATATTTTGTTATTTATATCGCATCGAATGCCCTATTTTAGAAAATGGTACTGCTGTACGAATCACGTAAAGATTTTGTAACCCGTTTAACCCCGTATGTCATATGTATGGAAGTATTCTTGGTACAAAAATTGTCAAGTGTGGACGATATTTCAAAGAGATTCTGTGTGAACAATTATTGTATTACATATGTGGATTTTGTATGATCAAGAAGCAGAAAATTAATATTATTCTAATGATTAAAGGGTTGTACCTGAAATATTTTAATGTTAAATTCAGGAATTAAGGCAAATCGTTTGGCCTACACATCGTTTGCAAAGCTTGCGTAAATATATTGAGGTGGTGGTTCAATGGAGGTCATTTATCTATGCCAATTGATATTCCTATTTATGACTAAAATACCTGGATTAAGTTAGGAGAACAGGACATCTATTTTTTATTTAAAATTTGCCATAAGAAATGAGACTCGTGGCACGTGGGTCAGGTGTTCTGATTCCACTATCACTAACATGTAGCGAATACTATCAGTTCTTCCACAGTTTTAGGTGCAGCAAATGATCTAAATATTTTGGAACATCGGAAGGATCACTGCAATATCATGTTACTTATGGGAATGAGACTCCAGAGCCAGAGGGAAACATTGAGAAGTTACAGCTTGGCTGCAAAGAATACACACAAACCGAGGGAAAGACATGGAATAAATTGCTTACTAATTGTTATACCTCTGTTCACTTCAATCTTGTAATATTGTAGCCAAGTGGCGAAAAGATATCCTGTTGTTTTTAAACTGCTGTTTCACTAATGTTAATATTTTCATGTGTATATTTTTTGTTTTTCTTTCTTGCATTGCGAAATATAGGTACTGACAAGAAATTAGTAAAACATTCAATTTTTCTTTTCGGGATGGCACAAAAACCGTAAATAATGCGCAACCATGGCAGGCAGATTTCAATTCAGCACAGCTAATTTAGGATTGCACGTGTGTTCCAACCTGTGGTCCCCTCCCAAAAAAAATCATAGGGTGTTGTTAATTGCTTCTCTTCTTTAAGACTGTTCCATCACATTTTCGGCACATTCGTTCACCATTTTAATAATAGATAATTAAGTAGGAAATGCTTTAATTACACCTCCTTTTTTTGGTACAATTGTACATATTTCTTATTATGATGCCAGCTTCCAAAACGTATGGCCATATCTGAAATGGTTGAATGGGTAGGTTATTATGATATTAATTGAAAGATGGTGAATAGAAGGTGGAATGAGAGACAGTGGAAACGGGAGAACCCAAAGAGAACCAAACGCAAACCCTCTTTGTCCGCCACAAATTCCACATGGCTCGAAGGAAATTTGGAGCCCGGTCCCAGCGTTGGAAGGTGAGTGAGACTGGTGGTTAAACCTCACCGGATCCGATAGCTCAGCGGCAAGAATGTTGACTTTTCGTCATCCTTCACTGAGAGGTGCAAGGGTTTGACCCCACGACAGTGGCTAATTTTCAACATTAGTTATATAGCTAGGTCCTATTTCACCACTGCCTCGAGGAGAATTCAAGCGCCTGCCTCTAGTGATCTGTAGTTATCCATGGTTTCTCTACTCAATACCAGGCAAATGTCGAAGCATTATCCTAATAAACGCAGATGTTATGGTTCTCGAAGATGTACGATCACTTTTAAAACTGTTTAAAAATGATTTCTACTCTCTCGCTACCGCCTACGCAGTAATAAGAAAGTTATGTAATACTACGCGAAAACTGGCAAATTTTCGGCAAAAAAACAACTCTTATTACAGGGACCTGGTAACGAAAAAGTGCAAAATCCAGTTGCTAAATTTAGAAAAACATCATCTAACACGTGGTGTTGCCAGAATTCATGTTTCGTGGGTCCTTGATACCGAAAAATTGAATGACGGCAAAACGTCTGTCCGTCAGCCCGTTAACCCGTCGGTGAATAACGCAAGCCGTTCATCCGATTTTCTCCAAATTTGACATTCCACAATGGATTTAGCTGATGTCACGGACGCTTGAATTTGAAACTAATATTTAAATTTTGGGGGGTACTTTACATGAAAACTCTGGGATATTTTAAACATTTTCAAAAAACAGCTCCATCGTTTTTTATTACATTTTGTTGTTGGATAGTGTAAAGGACGTTTAAGAGAGTGATGCAGTCTTATGTCCGTTAAAAACCTCGATTTTTCGAAAATTGCAAAGATTCAAAATTTTTTCGCCGTCTTCCTACAACAACAATTATGGAGACGAATTCTTCCCTTAATGAAATCTGGTCCTTAATGATAAATTTTGAAGTAAGGACTTGTACAAATTTTCAAAAATTTGAGTACTTTTTGCGTAAATTTGCGTCGAATTTAAGGCGAGAAAGTACGTGTTGTTTTAGCTCCAGTAGTTTAAAGTGAGGAACTTGCTATTCTTCACACACACACACACACACACACACACAGTCAGCACACACACACACACCCCAGTCAGCCCAGATGAACTTCGGAATGCCTGCCGCCGGATCCGGGACACTAAAGCTCCGGGTCCGGACGGAATACCAAATGCGGCTCTGAAGGTTGCCATCGAAGCTCGCCCAGACCTATTCTTGGGCGTTCTAGACAGATGTCTGAGGGAAGGTTCCTTCCCGCGCTGCTGGAAACGACAACGGCTAGTGCTCTTGCCTAAGGGCAAGAAACCACCATGCGATCCGTCATCTTACCGCCCGATTTGCCTGTTGGACACAGCAGGTAAAATCTTGGAGCGAATTGTTTGCAGCAGACTTGAGACCTTCGTCGAATGCAACAGCGGTCTTTCCGATAATCAGTTCGGTTTCCGAAAGGCGCGCTCAACAGTGGAGGCAATTGGTAAAGTGGTGAGCACTGCTAGAGAGGCCATATCAGGAGCACGCTGGAGAAGGGGCACTAAGAAGTACTGCGCCGTCGTGACCTTGGATATTAAAAACGCCTTCAACTCAGCGAGGTGGAGCTGCATTCTAAATGCCCTTCATCTCCTGGAAGTCCCAGTGTACATCAGGACAATCATCAGCGACTACTTCAAAGATCGAGTCCTGTTGTACTACACTGATGACGGTCCGAGGAGCTATGACGTGACGGGTGGTGTTCCACAGGGGTCGGTTCTGGGTCCCTTACTTTGGAACATCATGTACGATGCGGTACTGAGATTGGAGTTACCACATGGCGCGGAGACCATTGGCTTCGCTGACGACGTGGCGCTCGTCGTAGTGGACAAGCACCTGGAGGACGTTACCCGCGTGGCCAACCGCTCCATCGCGATAATTCGCCGGTGGCTGTCTTTGGTCGGGCTGGTCCTGGCCGATCACAAAACTGAGGCAGTGCTGATTACCAGCAGGAAGACACGGGAGACCATCACCCTCAGAGTGGGGAGACACGAGATCCAGTCCGGGCCACACCTGCGGTACCTCGGCGTATGGATCGACGCACGTCTTCATTTTGACGAACATCTTCGACTCGTTAGCCAGAAAGCGGATGGTGTGATCTCTGCCCTGTCGCGCATTATGCCGAACACCGGTGGCCCCAGGCAAAGCAGGCGGAAGCTCCTCGCGACCGTGGTTAGCTCGACCCTGCTGTATGCAGCGCCCATTTGGGCCAGCACCCTGGCAACAGCAGCATACGCCAGGAGGACCATATCCGTCTACCGTCGGAGTGCTCTGAGAGTGGTCTGTGCGTACCGCACGGTGTCATATGACGCCGTATGCGTAGTAGCAGGAATGACGCCTATAGAGATTCTGGCGGACGAGCGCCGACGGATCTACTACCGGGGAAGACACGGCTCGCGAACAGAAGCCCTCGCTGCGCTGAAAGAAGAGAAGATGGAAACGATGAGACAGTGGCAAAACCGCTGGGACGCAACGCTGAACGGCAGGTGGACCCACCGTCTAATCCCACGGATCAGCGAGTGGGCGTTGAGGGTTCACGGAGAAGTGGACTTCTTCGTGACTCAGTTGCTGACGGGGCATGGATGCTTCAGAGCGTACCTGCACCGATTTAAGCTCGATGACGACCCGACGTGTCCAGCTTGCCCAGGACAGGATGAGGATGTGGAGCACGTGATGTACAACTGCCCGCGATTTATAGGAGAACGGGACCAGCTGCAGGAAATCCTGCAACAGCGCCTGACACCGGAGAACACCATCCCATTGATGATGTCCACGGAAAACAGATGGGCCGCAATTGCGACGTACGCTGCCCGGGTCATGCGACGACTCAGAACTGAAGAGCGTGCGAGAAGTGGAAGCCAATAAAGGCTTAAAGGAGGAGGGCTAGAATAGCCCCACCACCCCACCTAACGAAGTAATGCCTGACGGCGGTTCCGTAGGTGGGGCGAAGGAGGACGTAGGGTTTTAGTGGGTATTATCTACGGATGAGTCCCACACTCATCGGCCCGGATATGTGAGTCTGGGCCGATGGTGCGTAAATGCATTTCCCCCGTCGTTAAAAAAAAAAAAAAAAAACACACACACACACACACACACACACACACACACACACATATATATATATATATATATATATATATATATATATATATATGAATATCATTTTTCGAGAAATCGATTGAATGGTTTTGGAACTACCGTTAACCACGTATACACGGACGTTTCGCCGTCAATCGATTTTTCAATCAAGGACCCTTAAAACATGGATTGGTAAAAGAGATGGGTGCGCATCTCCGGTCTTTGCTCTTTCTGGGCAGGACCAGTTTGTGTGACAAACTACGTGACGTTTCCATCATGATTCTGACTTTCCAACGTACATTGTGGAAAGAACGGTGACCGATTACGCGTCGTATCCGACATCAGCCAATGAGCTTCAGACACCAGTTTGAGTCACAATATTAGCGCGAATTTTAAATGCAGGCGGTTGCCCAAATTCTAACCTTGTTACAAGACATTAAAACAGGTATAAAAAGCATTTTTTTTAAATATTGCATGTTTTATTTGAATTACACATTCTGCGTGTTATTTTTAGATGAAAATTGTCACTTTAAGCCACTTCCAAAGTGCTTCTCAGCACGTCTCGCTCTTCTTGCAACTTGACGGCCAACTTTTCAAATGAAGTCCCCGTATTGTGGTCACATTGTTTGTGACGTAAACTTGTGCTGCGCAGAACGAGCAAAAATCGATGCGTCGGAGTAGCCCACTCAAATCTTTCCATCATGCCCTATCTGTTAGAGAAAGTTATGTGCTATAAACAGGAAAAAGATTTATCCACTTTTTCGTTACCAGGGTCTGGCATTAACAGTTTTTCTTTCGATAATTCTCCATTTTACTGCGCACGGTTACAATACTTCCCCTTCTGAGGAAGTAAGGACGAGAAAGTAAAAATTAGATCTTTAAATAAGGTAATGGCAGTTTTTTAAATATGTGTAGTTATTTTTACTTGAAGTAAACGCATTTTAAGAAATAATATACATTACCTAAAAACGGCTTAATTTTTTTAAATTTATTTTTGTAAAAAACAATGAATTACATTTATAAAACTGTATGTTCGATCTTTGTTGAACGCCCTGAATTTTCGAAATGCAAGAGTTACGCATAATGCGAGAAGGTAAGTGTCGATAACCACCGGTTTTGTGAACATTCGGTAAGCGCAGAAAAACGAATCAATCGTTAAATATTTAGAAAGGCTGTAATAATAAAAGTCGTAAATGATAAAACTGTAATTCCTAACCTATATAAAGATAGAGGGAGGAAGCCACGTGTAACTGTTGGAATGCCATTGGTTACCCTATATCATGTTCTTACATATTTTTTGTCTTTGTCTTATTGTACCACCCACGTAAATATCAGCTTTGCCACTGCTGTGTTTATGCTGGAGTGCTTAATACAGCTAACAACATTCTAAACCCCTGCTTTAATATCAGTAAAATATCAACCTTTCCTAAAATGGCTCGTTATTCTACAAAACTCTTTGTATAGGCATACCCATCGTTTTCCAATACATTAGATACTCTATATATCGTTTCTATAATTAAATAACTCGCCTGTCACTTACTATAATATGTAACAAAACACTAGCATAACACCTGTCTTTCGTCATATATTTCAGACTTTCAGGCGTTGAAGTTCACGGTCCTCAAACCTCTGCACCGAACTTGTCAAAATTTCTAGTGAAAATGTCTCGATGTCGCCAATCCAAAAGGACTCCAAGAACGAGAGTTACTAGAAAGAGGAGAATTACAAAGCGTGAAAGAATATTGAAGAAGAAGCGCAAAATGATTCAAAAGAGACATACGCAAGAATCAGAAAACGTGAAAGGGGAAGATAAGTGTTGATAGAAAACATTAAAAGCGATGAGCAAAAACACAAAAGGTAAGCCTACTTTGTATCAATCATTAACTGAAATTACAAAAACAAACCAACAACAAAAAACGATACAGACTGTTTCAAAGGTACAAATAAAAAAATAATGTAGTTTGAAAAGCAATCCTACATAATATAAACAAACTATCTTATGGTTATGTTTAGGTTTAGGTCTTTAAAAGTCTAAAATGGTTGAAGAAAGTCTACACACGAACAGATATATGCAGTCATCACGAAATTTATAGTGTGGAAGTCATAATCAGGTCCATAATAAAACAAAACGAAGGCACTGTTGATTGATTGAAGAAAATGATTCACTGTACCAGAATAAAAAGCATACTCCTTATCAAGATATAACAACTATGAACAGTCACTAAAGTGTTACCAGACAGAAATATCAAAACAGTAAATTCATTAAAAATTTTTGTGAAAATTGTAATAACACTTTTGGCATTTACAAATACATAAAATTTTATATTTTAAATGTTTGAAGTTTTCCTTAATTTGTCTGTAGATTTAGATAGTATTTCAAGTGAACAAAAAGGCGAGATATGCATGCTTATGTGAGGATTGTTAAATTCATCATTTTTTTGTTGCAAGTTGTCTGTTTAAAATGCACACGAGTCATAATGGCCTAAGTAAGTATATTCTTTTCTTATTCATTTGTTTTAGTTGGTTTATCTATTCTTGTATACAAATGTCATTTATGTAATTAGCGAGTTATTTAATTATAGAAACGATATATAGAGTATCTAATGTATTGGAGTCATATATTATTTTATATTGTGGATATAAGAAATGAAGTTTTGAAGAATTTCAATAACCTACTTGCAAATTACAAGGATTCTATAACCAACGATAACATCATAGCAACCAATATTATTAATTTTATTTTGAGCATTTAAAGTCTTATTCTCAAAATAATAAATGCCACCATATATTTAATTATACATACCGCTTCATCTTAACAACAGCCCCGTTTTATATTTTTAATTAGAACATTAATTTATAAAAAGTATTGCATTAGAAATGGTTCATTTGTAAATTGATAACACACAAAATTACCGTCAATACTTATCAGTATTTCTCCTGTCAATCATATGAATTTAGAACATTGTTGTAATGCAAAATTTTTCTTATTGTAAATTTGCAACAAAGCAAAAAAAATCTTACCAAATATGGCCTGAAATGTACAAAGTTGTAATTAGAGTTTGAGATACAGATAGTATTGTGCATTTGTTATATAAATTTTTATCATTCTATTTAGTAGAAGTGTAATTAATTTCAGAGCATTACAAGTTCAAAATTGCATTCCAAAAGTTAAATTTTGCATTATACTCTGGGTTAAATTCTCTTAGTTACAGGGATCCTGACATGAAAAGAGCTTTCCAGTTTGCCAAGGCTCTTCTCTTCTTCACTTTCATCTCCTATCACCTCTCAGAGAGTTGGAAGGCATCATGAAGATTTGTGATGTGGTAGCCAAGGAGAAATCAGATATGGTGCAAATTATTTAATCATTGTTGTCAAATTTTTAGAGTTTAGGTATTAGGAACCTTTTTTTTTTTTTTACTGATATAGTGTGTAAAATTGTCAGAGTTTGTAACCTCAATGTGAAGACATGAAATGATACAAAATTTTATTAAGAAGTGAGAATAAAATTATTCAATTTGAGTAATGACATTTAATGTAATATTGTAATTTGTAACAACCTCTCTTCATGATATCTGTGAATTTCACTTTATAATTATTATTTAGTAAAGTTTGATGCTTATAGTATTGATTATTAACCATTATATAATTTTGAAAAAAGGTAATTGTTGTTTTGTCTTTAATGTATTACATCTAAAGTATCTAATTTAAATTAATGCTGTTATGTACTTCCATTTCTTTGATAATGAAGACCAAGATATACATATTTTAATATAATTTTTATTAATGATGTTTAACATCACTGTTGCAAATTTGTACTAAGTTGTCAATTTTGGAAAAGAAATCCTGTGTTCATTTAAATACATCTATGCTAATTTCATGTATTAATGTATTACTCTGATTACAAATATATCAATAAATTTGTTTTTATGAAATCATTCATGATTGTGTTAGCAGCAAAAGTACTGTATCAATGACTTGTTTCATTACTTAAACACAATTTATAATAAAATGTATTAATTGAAAGTGTTTTAATCTACAGCAAATTTGTTATTTTTTTTATCTTGATGTACTGTCTGAAGGAGCCTACATATCATTTATTTTCCATGATCTATTATTGTTAATGTCAATGTATTATTAATTTCTGTACACAGAGGGCGATTGATTAAACATGAAATAAGAAAATACACATTTTATCTCTAAAAGAGATATTTTTATAATTTTTCTATGAATGAAACGTAGTTTTTCTATGTTGGGATTAACTTTATCCTTTTACACACGTCAGCCAGAAGTGGATTGTTGATTTAAAGTTAAACAGATTTTAGAGAACGTTTCTCTTTTATTAGCTCCACAAAACAGTTTGTTGTTGATATGAGATGAGAATCTAGTTTGCAATTTATCAGTTGGATAGGTACTTCAATTATGAAAAACCTCAGAATAAATTCCAAAATTTTGCTCAATTTTTGTGGTTTACTGCAAGAACTCTATTACTGAAAGAAATTTAAAAAATGAGATGGTATCTTTATATCATAGCACTTGCTCTCACCTATGATGGAGAACAGCACTTATTTGGTCAATAGGTAACAGCTTAGACATGGTGTTACATCATTGCAAAGAAGACTGCATGCATCCTGCAACTGGGTATAACAATAAAGCACCATTCACTCTTTCTTCCAAAAAAAATTGTTGTTTGCACTTGAAATAAAAGAACAAACATCTATTTCAAAATGCGAACACTAAATGGACAAAAAGTGAGGCTTAAAAATGAGTCAGTATTGTTACTGAAACCTTTAGACACAAACTTGTTAAAGAATAGCAATAAATAACCTTAATGTAAAATAAACAAGAGCCACATAAAAACAATTTTCAAATAGACAGAAAGTAACAATATAACTAGGAATTTGAATGAACTCTAAATGAGATGTAACTTTTAAAATAATTTTCTAATGTTTGTCATTTTAAAAATATATTTTAATCTAAAATATTATTTATTAAACTGCAAATACAATTATTTACAACTGGATATAAATTTAAGAAGCATGTAAATCTCTATTGTACAGCCCCAATCAAGATATCAAGATTCATGTCACTACAATTTTTGAAACAACAAAAAAGTTGCAGAAAGTAATCCATGTTGAGTTTTCAGATTATGTTCACAATATAACGTGATCAGAGACATAATAGACACTATCTATGAAGGAAAATATTTATATGTAGAATGTAATGTAAATATTTCAATAGTAATTGAATTATTCTGACACAAATCACATACCAATGTGGAAGGAGGAGACGGACCCAAATGCAGTTTTTTCTATCTATGTTATCTTTGTTTATGTAAGGATTGATTGTTTCATCAACTGCTATGGTCATTAGTCCCACGTTCTATCCCCAAAAGTGGGTCCATCCGTGCTGGATGGTGAGATTCGGCGCCAAGCTACACGTTGGCTTGTGGGAGATATCCACCTCCGGGTATCACCACTAGTGGGGCACCGCCACAGTCGCGTAGCTCCGAGATCCCGACATGCAGGGAGGATAGGACAAAGAGTAGGAGAAAATCACGCGCGGTCCGTGCCCTGTTTGCTGGGTACTTCCCCGGCATTCGCCTAGGATTGAGGGGAGAAATCACAGAAAACTGCCGATCAGAGCCGCCGTCCGATAGGATTCTAGGATTTTCGCGGCTGGTTTCAACCTACCTATCAAGCTAGTGTCGAAAATTCGCCATCGTCGGATCTCGAACACTAGAACTTCCCGGTCGGAGCCGCTGCAGTGGCAATCCGAGCAAACTATTCTGCGATTTATCCATTTCTGCCCCTAGCAAGTAACTGGTGTTGACGGTTTCATCCAATCGGGAGCTTAAACGCCACCTTACTATGGTGTCACTATGGTGACGTTCAAGCTCCCGATTGGATGAAACTGTCCACAGCTGATACCTGCCAGGGGAAGAGTTGCGAAAATCGCAGCATACGTCGGGTTTAGGCGTGCCAAAACCCGCTCGCACGAGCGGCCTGCCTGGGAAGCTCGGTGCTCTGCGAGCACAGACAACTTCCCCTGGCTCCACTTTCATTTGCCCTCGCAGTCCAGGTGTGCGTACACGTGTAAGTTGAGGCGCGCGAGACGGGAATAGTGGTGTATATGTAGGGATTCTAATTTTATTCTGTTCTTGTACTTTTGCCAGATTTGTTCCATCAAACAACCGAGATTTGAATTGTTTGTATTTTCACTATTTATTACTAGTTCGTGCTTATTTTCTTTTTAAAATCTAACTCCTATAAACATTTTTTGCCAAGTGGCAAGAATATGTTTGAGTGGCGATATTTATAGTTTTTATTTAAGGTAGCATAAACATCTAGGTCATTAGCTGTCACTATTGCATTTAACGGTGTGGTAACTGTGAAGATGACATGATATGGAGATGATAGGGGTGAAAGGACGAACACAAATACAACCATGCCCGAAGCGGGACTCGATCCTTCGGTCCGAGATCGCTACGGCACTACTGCCTTAACAATCTCCGGACCGGTGAATTTTTGCTAGTTAACATTTTGTTACGTTTTATTAAATCATTCAGTTGTTTGTTGTAAATAGCAATAATGTGAAATACATTGACAAGTCTTTTTTACCGTAACTATTCTCGCTTCTGGGCGGAGAGCTCTTTTTAAGTAAAGAACATTCGTTAATCCATATGGTTTAGCGTTGCTTTGTCGTTGGTATTGAAAATAAAATAACTAGTGGCCTTGATGATGGCAAGGCATCGAAAGCTGCTATCGCAATAAACAGTATTGTTAGCAAACACATCGCCTCTAATCATTTTACTTCGTTAAACCTCTCAACCTGAAAGTTGGACGTTATGCAATTATTGCACTCTTAAGTAAACACGATTACAAACTCAACATATTTTCGAATGAAAATTTTTAATTTTATTCACTATTGACAATTTGAAATCTGATAAATATATTATTACGTATTAATGTTTATATCTGTGCTTTAGTAGGTGAAATAGTGATTAATACACTACCTAAAGGGCATAGCCAGAAAAAGGGGTTAAAAGTGCCCTCAAACCAAATCGATAATCACGATGCTCATAGGAAAGAGAGTATGGTGTCATAGATTAGCGTCACTAGTGTCATAGATTAGCCTCCAAAAAATCAGTCTCCTAGGGCAATCTTTTGCAGATATGTGATTTTCATGTTTAATTTTTTCTCAGCTTCTATTGCATGAATCAGGCTGAAAAAATTACAGAGACGGAGGAAAATATTACAATTGGAAAGTATTTTTGTCAAGCAATTTTGACGCCAAATTCAAATAGAAAAAATATAAACACATTTTTGAAATTTATTTTCGACGTGATAACGTCGAGGTGATAACGTCTAAGTTATTTCCCGTTTGTACCGCAGGCCACTTTTGACGGCAACATCCGTCGCCGAAGTGACAGAAGGGGGAGTGACACGATGAGCCTGCTCTGGCCGACTGTTGTCTTCCAATGACGTCCGACCATCTCAAAATCTTTACTCCAGACAACCACGCGCTCGTGACATACTGTGTTCACCACACACAACAATCATTCCTGTATGAATTTCACCTCCTGACACTGGTGCTGTCAAAAAACGCACGACGCTCGTTCATATTGATGTTCCTCTTTCCCGACCTCCACAGTGATGTCGGACGCGCACAGATTCACTGTTCTCACTTTAAGCACAGACAAATTGCTGAGCGGTGAACATTCGCACGGTTCCTTCCTGATTTCCAATAGAGGGCACGTCTATACACACACCTATCAGCGTTACCAACTTCCATGCCGTGCTCGTTATATAGTCTGTCTGGTTATCATTTGACCGACCGTCATAGCTCGTGCGAGCACTAACACACCGGATTTTTAACCAATGCCAGCAGATGTGGCTATTAGGAGCGCTGCTAGGTGACTCCGTGTGAAAAGACTCGTAGTAATCAATAACTTCATTTTGCTTTGTAAGGTTTATTTCTTACGAGCCATTCTCTTTGATAATAGCAAACACCTGATAATTAATTATTACGCTTTCTATGCCATCTTCACTCCACTGTATGATGATCGTAAACGCCACGCGATGTCCGCTTGTTGTTCCCCTTTTACTATGACACCCACACAGGTGGTCCCCGACTTACGACCTCGGCGGCTTGCAAGCGATCGTTTACGCCCATCCGCTTTTACGAGTACGTGCACCGCTCGCTAACCTTTACGAGCAACGAGTCAGGACGCCGCGGAAGCCACGCTCGCTTTCTCGGCGCGTGCGGTCATCGTACACCGCTAGTTAGGTTCGGCCAAAGGAACGTACGCGCGCCATTGGCCGACTGGTTCTGCAGAACGGTAGAGCGGCAAAGATGGCTCAGAGTAACAATTATTGATGACACAGCGGTACCTCTGACCGGGAGGTCCTAGTGTTTGAGTCCCATCAGTGGCAGGATTTTAGAAACTAGTTTGTCAGCTTAGTCGAATGCGCCAGTGCGCCACTGTCTGGGGGAGAGTTCAAGCTGCCAGTTGCTCTGATCAGTTCTCCGAGGTTTCTCCGATCAACACCAGGCGAAGGCCGGAGCAGTGCCCTGACAAACTGCCCACGGACCGCGCGCGAATTTCCCCTTCTTCCTTTTCCTTTCCTCGCTCCTTCCTTTCACCCTCTTTGAAAAATTACATACCAGAAGCAAAACTGCTGCTGAAGAAAACCACTCAAAATTATTTTCCAAATATTAGCACATACACTTCTCAAGAACAACAAAATAAAATACTCTCTTATAACACAGGAATAAATTAAGCATTTAATACAAATTTGCATGAAATTTGCATTTGCATTTCATTGTGATATATATATGAGAGAGAGAGAGAGAGAGAGAGAGAGAGAGAGAGAGAGAGAGAGCATAATGTTTTTTTCTTTCCAAGACACACTCGAGACACACTTTCTCACATTATTTGTAACAGCAACTCATTATTATAATTGAACATGACCCTGCAACAGTGTTTGTAACCATCAAAAAAAAATCTTCGCACCGAGAGTACCACACATGCCCCTAGTGTTAATACGCTACACACGTTCTCCATACACCACCAGCTGTTCGAAACCTACCTTCTAGATGTGTAAAAAAGTCGATCATTTGCATTTGCATTTTTCAAAAATTCTCATATTTCCATTAAAATTATTCAAGATCTAATATTAAGGAAGAGATTTTTTTCTCGCGAATAGGCCAACTTAGGACCACGCGTTCATACATCCTGCATTTACCGTGGCTCAGTATCATATATCGCGGTAGCAGGTGCATGTAATTCACCCTCAATTGGGGGGGATCAGTATTTTTACTGAATCCGATTTTTATCCCCCAGGGTTGTTAGCCCTGGGGGTATGAAAGATGAAATGATGATGATAATGAGGGGTGAGAGGACGACACACTCATACAAACACACACAAATACACCTATGCCCGAGACGGGACTCGAACCGCGATCTTCTGGTCCGAGACCACTCCGGCACTACTGCCTTAGCGATCTCGGCCATCTGATCGGCTTGGAAGAGATTTTATTATGGAAAAAATTGCCCATCATCAATAGTGTAGTTTGGCCATTTTTCGCCAATTTTAGAGAATACAGATAGTTCTCCAAAAATGTAACCTGCGCAATTTTTGAGAAAACATTGCTTTATATAATGCCTTAATGTAAAGCAGAAAAAACTTTTTTAAATATATACGTGTCCTTCCTTAAACACTTATTTTTTTAAATAGATATCATTTAAGAAAACTCTGTCATTAATATTATACTTTTACTATGTTTTTTTGTTATTTTAAAAACTGACACAGTTTGCCGAAAATGTGACTTGCTCATTTTTACTTTCTCGCTACGGAGTAGAGAGAAAGTTATGCAACGCTCCGCGCAAAACGGAGAATTTTCGGCAGAAAACCCTCGTTACAGGGCCCTGGAAACGAAAAAGTAGATAAATCCAGTTGTTAAATTTAGAAAAAAAAAAACCCTCAGACTCAGACCTACCCAGAATCCATGTTGTGGGTCTCTGATACCGAAAAATCGGGTAGGGCCAACGGGCAAGCGTCTGACCGTCCGTCCGTCTATTCGTCCGTCTATTCGTCCGTCTATTCGTCCGTCTATTCGTCCGTCTGTAAACAACGCTAGCGGTTAAACCATGCGCTAAACAGCGCCAGCTAAATCGTACAGCCGAATTTCTTCAAAATTGATATTCCCCAATCTATTTATTTATTTATTTATTTATTAACATCAAAAACAGTTAAAAACTGTGTGTGACGTGCTATGGGGAGAAGTTAATTGGAAGTTACATCTGAATTACATTTTAAGTTGCGATCTGACTGATGTCACGACTTCTTGGATTTGAAACCAATTGGATGGGTTGGGTCGATCGAGTGGACTGGTGGTGTGGAAAGATGTTTTGATCCGATATTTTAATTTTGGGAGTACTACATGTAGTCCCTGGGAAATTTTCCAAATTTTGAAGAAAATGGCTCCATCGTTTTTGATTAAATGTTGTTGTTAGATAGTGTGAAGGACGTTTTAAAGTAACTTACTACATGTAGGAACAAGATGTATCCAGAGGTGTTCGTAGGCTTCCTCGGCTGGAGTCATTGGATACTTGGCTGTTCGGGTTGAGCAGCGTCTCAGTCGATTGAGCTGAAGTTTCGGCCATCTTGTTGTGGCCTTTTTCAGAGCTATATGTACTATTCCAGGGTAGCTCTGAAGAAGGCCACAACACGATGGCCGAAACGTCAGCTAGATCGACTGAGTTGCTGCTCAACCCGAACAGGCGAGTATCCAAGATGTATCCATTTTTTCATTACTAGGGACCAACAATGAGTTTTTCTGTCGAAAAATAAGCGATTTACACCGCACGATTACAATGCTTTCTCTTTACTACTATCGGAGTTAAAGAAAGTATAAGTTGCTGTTCCATACATGAACACCAATATATAATGGCCGGTGGCCTCTTCCTTGGAGCCTGCTTTCGAACGGTGACAAATGTGGCATGAGCAGTAACTTGCTGAGTATGAGAAATCAGTCGGTACGCGAAGAATAAGAATATATGGAATTATACAATGAAATTGTTTGCATATTACAGTCAAAACCAAACTGTTTATTGTTTCTTGATTTACCCAGGTTCCTACGAAATTAAATCTTGCGCCAATTGCTCTGGATGCAGTGCACGTGAACTTAATTACGCTAGTTATCTTGACCGCCTTATTTGGCCTGTATGATACGAGAGTTGCGTTGACGCGCGTCACCTAACGCGGATGATGCCAGCCAGGATAGACACGCATCTATGAATATATGTGATGCGTATATATATATATATATATATATATATATATATATATATGCGTGATATATATATATATATATATATATATATATATATATATATATATATATATATGTCGTAGATTAACACAGTATCTCATGCGAAATGGCACACAAGCGCTCTTGGCGTCGTGCGTTGTAGCCAACGCGTGTCACCTAGCGGGTATCGCGCGTTGAAATTAGAAAACGCGCGTTATCTTGACAAGTTGTAACTGGAGCGTCTTGCTTGAGGGTCTTGCTTGAGCTGTGAGCATAATGCTGTTTTCCACGAGTCCTCCTGTGCAGTTTTGCATAAGATAATGTTAATCTTGGACGCGCGTTAAGCGACTCGTGTACGCAAGCATTGACACAGCTGACGTCATCAGCGTTAGATGACGCGCGTCAACGCAACGCTCGTGTGACACAGGCCTTAAACGAGGGTACTCACAGGAGCGGCACAGCGGCGCTGTTGTGGTGGGTAGTGCAAAACTTCCGTCGGAAGCAACGCCGACATGCGTCCGCGCCACCGCCAGCAAAACACTGTTTTAAATGGCAACTAGGCCACTCGAACACGCCACTGAGCTTAGCCGTTTACAGGCAGACTGCCTTGCGGCCACCGGCGCCACAGCGATGTGACTCGTGCAATTCCTTTTTCCTTTCCCACGGTCAGTGGCAGTGGCTGTGGCGGTGGCGAGTGGCTCCGTGTGAAGTATGCCCAAGTGTTTACGGCGTTAAAGGTAAAATCACTTTTCTGTGTTTCACCTGCGGTATTGTTAGATATGATTGGGACACTAGACGTTTGGAGAAACTGAAATTGAAAGAATAAACTGTTACATGCTACGAAACTGCTACGAAAAATTACTTTAGTGACAGCTATTTTTTTAATATTGGTAGATTGTGAATGAAATTCTTAAATGATGAAATGTTGCAAATGCAAATGCAGCTTTGTTGCAACTCTAAACAGAATAAGACGCAAATTCAGTGGTGGATCTAATATATTGTATTTCATTCAACTTATTAAGAAGAAATTAAAAAGAATCTTATTTCGTGAAGAGAACTGCGAATTCAAATTATGGACAGTTAAATTAAAAGACTCAACCAGCAAGTGAAACAACGACAACCGCTTATATAATATAATGCTCCACACCAAGAAGAAGAGGAATAAGAATGAGAAATCACAATGACAAAGATAGGTTTGCTACTTGGCTTGCTCTCAAATGCAAAGAATTGGAGAATTCCATTTCTTCTCTTCTCTAAACGTCTCTCAAGTATGCCTGCTTTTATGAATTCACAAACGTCTCGGAATTTCCATTTCCGTCAAAGGACAAGGACTGTGTCGCGAAAACGAAAGAAAATATTAAAAAGGATAGCAACAATACATCATAATAAACCGCATCATTGTGTATTTAATCATTAGACAATTAAATAGATGTTTTATTTAAAATACATGGATGCTAATAATTTGTAATAATATCATACATGAAAAACAGAATAGTCTGGAGGAAATGGAGTGGGTTTAATCAAGATACACTTCATATTGACTTGTCCGTAAAAAATCTCTCTCAAAGACATTTTTCCGCATCCGCCCTTGCCAAGGAGCCTATAAAACCCGCTAATATTTGCGGAGCATTTAAACAGCGTTCTCGTTTCCTTTGCTGGTCTTCGCTGCGTCTTGACCTCTGCGCGAAGGCGGAGTTCTCGAGAGGACGTGCAACAGCGGAGCGGTTCGCCGTCCTCACGAGGGCCTCCGAGTGCGGTCGCCCTCCCCATTTCCTCCTCCGCAACCCGCGCGCCCCGCCCCACCCCTCCCCACACTGCCCCGCCCCGCCCCCGGAACAGGGCGCGGAGGATCCCGGGAAAGGATCGCGGGAACAGGGCGCGGCGGAGGGCGGCCGCCATTCAGACTTCTGAAGAATATTCGTGCGGGGCCGCTTCCTTCATTCTCTTGGAAAAGCCACAGGAAGTAATTAAACAGGGCGCGGAGAGCTGGGCCACAAATCTGCTCTATTACTTCCTCGGACCGCACCCTGCTCTGCCTGCCCTGACGGCGAACCGCCCGAAGGTAATGGGGCGGGAAGAAAGAGGCGGTGCGGGGGGAGTGCTGCGGGGGGGGGGGATGGTGAGGGGCTTGAAGGAGCGGGGCTGATAAGAGCAGTGCGAGGAAGATCAGGGCGCAAAGACAAGGGGGTGAGCGGGGTGACGAAGAGCGGGGTAAGGCAGAGCGTAGTGGGGAAGAGCAGGGGGCAAAGAGAGGGTGGTGAAGAGCGGGACAGGGACGAGAGGGGTGGGGAAGAGATGTGTGGGGAAGAGAGGGGCGGGGAAGAGAGGGGCGGGGAAGAGAGGGGCGGGGAAGAGAGGGGCGGGGAAGAGAGGGGCGGGGGAGAGAGGGGCGGGGGAGAGAGGGGCGGGGGAGAGAGGGGCGGGGAAGAGAGGGGCGGGGAAGAGAGGGGCGGGGAAGAGAGGGGCGGGGAAGAGAGGGGCGGGGAAGAGAGGGGCGGGGAAGAGAGGGGCGGGGAAGAGAGGGGCGGGGAAGAGAGGGGCGGGGAAGAGAGGGGCGGGGAAGAGAGGGGCGGGGAAGAGAGGGGCGGGGAAGAGAGGGGCGGGGAAGAGAGGGGCGGGGAAGAGAGGGGCGGGGAAGAGAGGGGCGGGGAAGAGAGGGGCGGGGAAGAGAGGGGCGGGGAAGAGAGGGGCGGGGAAGAGAGGGGCGGGGGAGAGAGGGCGGGGGGGAGAGGGCGGGGGAGAGAGGGCGGGGGAGAGAGGGCGGGGGAAGAGAGGGGCGGGGAAGAGAGGGGCGGGGAAGCGAGGGAAGGGGGAGAGAGGGGCGGGGAAGAGAGGGGCGGGGAGGTGAAGGGAAGTACAGCGAGGCGGGGAAGTGAAGTGCGATACAGACGGGTGGGGAAGAGAGGACGGGGAGGGGCAGAGCGGGAGGATCGAGGAGGGAGAGGAGCAGGACTATGACGAGCGGGGCGGAGAGAAGCAAGTGATGCTACGTTGAGCTTAGCGGTGATGCGTAAAGCGGGGAGGGAATCAGGAGAACTAGAAGGGGGAGATGGATGCGGTAGGGTTAAGGCTGCAGGTCCGCCGCCGCCGCCGCTGCCATCCCATCTGCCACTGCAAATGCTTCACACTCGTTCCTGAGAGAGGCGTTGGAATTCCCCACCGAGTCGGTGCACTGCAAACGCCTGCGGCTGCGGAGTTTGCACGAGGGGTTGGGTGGAAGGAAGCAACAATCACATATCATCGGGGGAAGAAAATATTTTATTTAATTTGTAAAATGTCATTATGATTGTTCATAATACAGATGTTATATTCGGTGTTTGCTATATAATCTAATTTCTTCCACTTGCTGACATTTTATAAAAGTCAAATATCTCGCGTCCACGCACGATTGATTTCGTCTCGCCACATTTGAGGTGGGCATAAGCTGGAATCGGCTAATCGCGGTGAAAATGAAAAAAATGGTAAATGGATTAGTTGTGGCTCACTTACGTGACAGACGTCGTGTGGCTTTGCTCCCATATTTAACTAATTTACATTACTGTTTTGCATTTTCAGGTTCCTTTTGTTGTTATTTTTTCTTTACTTGTTTACAGATGAATTGACAAGATTTGAAGCTTTACGTCAGAGATAGCCACTATCCACAATATGGTAGGTTTACAGGAGAGCTGTGTTTTATTTTGGCTTAATTCTAAAATCAGAGATACCAAGTAAATTGTTCACGTTCTGCCTAAAATATTCTGGATCATTTTCTTAAACATTTGAGACAGCAGAATTAAAAATAAGCTCTTAATTTCTATGTTACATCAGCGATAATGATAGTAAGTTAAGATTGTCTCAGAGGTGTCTTGTTACTTTCCCTCTGCAAAAAAAAAAATAATTACGACTTACAATTAATAATTAACTAATAATTAATATTTGATCAGAATATGGGACAGTCCTTGACCTATTATAATGAAATTTTAAATTTTGTAAAGTCTTGCATAAATTTTAATGTTATCACCCTAACAGCGGAGAAAAAATAATGAAACGTTACTGGAAACTACGAAAGTATGTTAGCAGAAGATTCTCTCTACTTTCACAAATATTCAGCCTCTAATTCTAATGGAATATAAACTTCTAGTGTTCAGAAGAAACCCTTATGAACTGCGGGATGTAATTCAAGAGAGGTATATCATTCAGATTTTTGTTTCTTATATATATATATATATATATATATATATATATATATATATATATATATATATATATATTGTGACATACCTGGTGATGCCGGGTATTTCACTGCAATATATAACACTAAAGGAGGGTATCTTTTCCGTGAATGGGTCCCTGGATAAGTTGGTATAATATTGGGGAAGTTAATCAAAAGTGGAAATACAATCATGAACAAGATTTATTTGCAAATCAAATTTGTTAATTACATGATCTGATAACATCTGTACACTCTGCCTTGGTACCAAGATTAGAGGTAATATGCATTTATCATACCTTCGGGGCCCCGACTAGATACCTTCGATGCTCGTAGAACAACTCGTATCGACAGGGTTGCCGACCTCGGCAGCAACGGCGGGCCGTCGGCGGCTGGTGGCGTGGCGGTCGTCCCGGGCTGGTAGCCTTGCAACTCCTCCCCGACTCGGATCTTAATACCACGGCGTTGCACCTCTCTCGAATCGCCTTCCGTCGATGGATTCAATTGCTCAACCCGCGCCGATCACGCGTGCTGGTCCCAGTTCCGTACCACACAATTTCGGTAAAGTTTCCACTACACTAATTACTACTAGCGCGATCGATTGTTCTATCAACGCGAATCTTTTATTTTACTGATACTTCCAATGTCTCATTCACATGTCTACTATATTCCAGTCGCTAATAATTCATTAACTACACCGCATGTTCTCTTTGTCCATGCAATACCGGCGAGATTTTCGCCACACGTCCGAACTCTTCGCCGCTCCGCTAACGTCTGTTCTCCTCGCGATTCTCCTAACGACTGCCCGCACGTGCTCGCTGCCCAGTTTTTGCAACCGACGTTCTCACGCTGGCCTCCCGGCAGTGGCACCGGTGGCGGTAGCAACCGTCGCTAGCTCCCCTCGCTGCTCGCAGCGCCCGGCGCACGCACCGCGCAGTCCAAAATATATATTGATTACTTACACTAATGTTTTTAATTAGTGTAAGGGAACACATTCTGTGTTTCAATATATATATATATATATATATATATATATATATATATATATATATATGTGTGTGTGTGTGTGTGTGTGTGTTTCTCAGGCAGATTTACAACTACAAAACATACTTCAGGGTCATTGACAATGCAAGCTAACTTATTTTCCCACCAGATTTTAATTAGTAGTTTAATCATACAAGAAAACGCCGGATAGCCTAGGTCGCTAAGGCTGCAGAGCCATAGATACCTCGTGCCTGAAGGGTCGCGGGTTCGAATCCCGCCCCGGATGTGAATGTTTATGTGTGCGTATATCGTTACTGTTACTGCCAATGTTACTTACAGTGGTCGCTGTATGACCTTAGTAGTTGAAAAGCGACCTTAAGTAAAAAAATATCTTAAGAAAAATTATAATCGTCAACTGACAGTAAAGTTTAATAACGAAATTACCAATGTCTTGAGCACGAGGCATGAAAATATAATAACGGGTGTATTGAAATTCCAGTTTTCTTACCCTTGTTTCACAAACATAAAAAATAACATCCAAACACAAAATAACAATTCATTATCTTGATGTAAATAATTCGACAATTGCTAAAGTCCAACAGATATTGCTTAAAATAAAGAAAGAAGCTCAGAAATAACCTATATAATACTGACCGCGAACGAATCTGTAGTGACATAGGACGACGAGCGCAAGATTTTGGCTTCACTAGCGCCAATGCTACATAATACATGCTACATAACAATGCTACATAATGCTTCATTGGACGACGTCAGTCTAGTACTACTCGTATACGGATGGTCCACAAATTTCTCAGAAGTGGTGGGGAGTTGAGGAATCATTACATTGAGTTACGTAGGGGTAAGAAGTTCATAGTTCAGTGTTACGTGATGATATTTATTTTTAAAATATTTGCTGAAATAATTCCTTTTATTCAGTATTAAACTAAAACATTTCCAGATTAGCAAATTAAATTAAAAATATAAGACATAAAGAAGTTATATTCTAAAAAATGGTAACAATAAATGAAAATATTTTTCATCAATGATATGTTGATGGAATCTTTTAGATTATGAAGAAAATATTCAAAAACTGATCTATAGTATATTCTAGAATCTAATTAGTTGGCGCAGCATATTCGGAGCCTGTGTCATCCACGATGGCATGTGCACGGCTTGTCAGATATTTTCTCGACCGCGCGTCCTTCCTTCATTGAAAAATTGTCTCCAAATTCATTGTTATGCGCAGTTCGCACCACCAACTAATTCTCACATTAATTATAATAAATTTTCATGTATGACACAAATACAATTAATACAGCTCGTTTCTACATTATAAATGAGTTTTACTTATTGGAATTAGGCGGGGGGCTTGTTGCAAGCGTTATGTAAAAGAAGCGCGCGTTACAGGGGAGAGAGGGGTATTCAAAATACTCCAAATTTGCGTTACGTAATTTATGGACGACCCATATGTCTATGGGTCCAGGGATGGACTAGGATCCGAGGGTGGAAACGAATTCGGGGTGGAGTGAGATTCTGCAAAATCGAATTTTGGATTCATTCGGATCTTGTGCCTCATTTTAATGTAAACCTTCAACTAACGTAATGCTGTAACCTTAGCAGTAAAATTTACACCTAAAAACAAGGATTCCCAATAACAAACATAATCTGCAACGTAAGTTGCCCCTAAGCCAATCAGAATTCAATGAATTGAAGATTGATCTATTCGTTTCTAGCATGGTGGAAATATCTTTCGACTATGATTTTTAGCTTTTCCTTCGATATTCCTAATGATTTGTTTTTATATACTACTAAAAACAATTAGCTGTAGTATTAGTGCTCGCATTTTCTTTATTTTATAAACAAGGGTTCTCGTGTACCAAATTCGCGAGTAATTTGTCGAAGATAATTATTTTATTCGCCATGTCAAGATAAAATCATAAGAAGAGTAGCTCAAATTCTTACTTTGAATTCATTACACGCATCAAAACCGTTCGCAAACTAGTTGTATATATCACAATAATGAAATGAGATAACCACAAACTACCTGAATGCATGCGGCTACGTTACGTTTCCATTTAAGTTTGCATTGTAAATGAGGCCTAGTGCTGAAGTCCAATCCAGAGGAGATTCGGATCCGGTGGCGGAATCGGATTCGGGGGCAGAGTCCAAGAGGGGGCAGAGTCCAAGAGGGGTCAGAGTCCAAGAGGGGTCGGAGTCGGTAGAGGAGTCCGAGTCGGAAGAGGAGTCAGAACCGGAAGAGGAGTCCGAGTCGGAAGAGGAGTCCGAGTCGGAAGAGGAGTCAGAACCGGAAGAGGAGTCAGAACCGGAAGAGGAGTCAGAACCGGAAGAGGAGTCAGAACCGGAAGAGGAGTCAGAACCGGAAGAGGAGTCAGAACCGGAAGAGGAGTCAGAACCGGAAGAGGAGTCAGAACCGGAAGAGGAGTCAGAACCGGAAGAGGAGTCAGAACCGGAAGAGGAGTCAGAACCGGAAGAGGAGTCAGAACCGGAAGAGGAGTCAGAACCGGAAGAGGAGTCAGAACCGGAAGAGGAGTCAGAACCGGAAGAGGAGTCAGAACCGGAAGAGGAGTCAGAACCGGAAGAGGAGTCAGAGTCGGAGGAGGAGTCAGAGTCGGAAGAGGAGTCAGAGTCAGATGCGGGGGCGGAGTCGGATCCGGCGACGGAGCTGTATTCAGGGACGGAATGGAGTAAAGGACAGAATTGGAATACAAGTCGGATTCAAATTCAAGGTTAAGAGTCTGGGGCGGGGGCGGAGTGGCGAGCCTCGGACGATGGGGAGGCCTGGGCAGGAGGTGTCGACAAGTAGGCACATCGTGCGGCTGTGCGCGGACAGAGCTCCGTCACTGGGCCGGGCCGCGGGGCGCCGCGCTGCCAGCTATGCAAATGGAGAGGCAGCCCTCGTCGCGCACAATGTGTCGCCGGGCGCCCATCCGCCTCCCTTTTTCCCCCGCCCCGCCCAGCCCCTGCCACGCCCACTCGCCTCCCACACGACCAAACAGGCCGCTGGGGTGCCGCTTTGCTCGTGTGATTTATTTCGGTATCGCTTTCCTCCAGAGATCAGATCATGCGTGCGCGCGCGCGCGCGCGTGTGTATTTCGGAAGCTGAAAAAGAGAAAGAAAGGAAGGAAAGAAGAATGGAATGTATGATATTTTAGAAATATCTTGGAGATTCGCTCATTCCCTACTGACTGTGGCTGACATGTCGTGTGAGTGTATTTCCTCTGATAATAACGTTTCCTTTGCATTTCTAGTGCGGTGTGGAACTTTTTATTGTTTGTCTTCAATTTGGTAGTTCTCTTCATCTTACCGCTGCACCATTTTGAATAATGATTAGCTATAGTTTGAATAATTATGTCTATTGTTGGAAAATGTATTATCACATTCCTACATTAATTACGTCTGTAGTGTTTCGTTCCTGAGGTTTGGAGCCCTCATCAGGTAATACAATATGAAGATGCCAAGTGTACATACAATTTCAGATTAAACGTCACGGAGGCGTGTATATCGCTGCCTCAAAACTAGAAGTGATAGAACAGCACATCCTTTCTCGTATTCATTTTACAATTGCAATTTTCGAAAACTTGAATGATTTACCTAAAACGAGACTCGTGCCAATCTTTCCTTGTATTTCCTTCAAGTGTTCTTTCTTCTATCCATGGAAAAAATTAGAAGTTTTTGAGAAAACTTTCTTATATGAAAATGAGACTAACATCATATTCGTACAGTATTTTGACACACACGAAAAAAGAATTAAAGAAAGAAATTGGAGTTATTTTTTGAGAAAATAGTGTCAATAATTAAAGATGTTCACGCAAAACTACGTGAAAACTACTTATATTTTCGAAAACATGTACATGACCTTATTTCAACATCTGCCTTTAAAGAACAGATTTTACAAAGAAACACATCACTATCTTCAATTTTGTCACACTTTTTGAAGACTAGATAATGTCTAGTCTCACACGGGGTTTTGCAACACTCAGAAGAAATGGTCGGAATCACATAAAGATCAGTGGATGTATAGAATTGTGTATCCATTAGAAGTTATTAAGTTTGAATAGACATGGCGGGCACGTTGGACTAGCAGCGCCCTCTTCTGTGTGCCTGGTCAGGTAAGTGTTTCGCCACACCTAGTCGGTGGAGAGCCCTCAAACAACGTGAAAACGTGCAAGCAGGTGCCAGACCTCGTCGACGCCAAAGGGCGCACAGTCAGCATCTAAGTGAGTTCGAAGGGAGCAGAATGAGGTGTTTCGGACGAGTTCCACTTCAATTTCTGGTACAGCGATGACTACGTACGTGCTCGACGCTACCATGGTGACCGTAATCTGTCAGCCTGCATTTTATCACGAACTTATTACGGCTTTTTCGTCAATTACGACCCGCGTACGTGCACTTGACTAACGCAATCTTTACTTTATGTACGTACGTGCGGATTACGTTGATTGGATACGTGTGATTGGTGGTCATTGGCCGAAAATGTCTTCAAAGATTTTTCTCATTGTCCACATAATGTCGCTGAAGCTAAGCGAGCCCAAGTAGCTGCTGAACTTTAAATACGTCCCCTCACCACCAGTGTTGAGTGTCCTTACAGACTTCGTGATCATAGGTAATTGCCAAGAGTCGTTGGGGCTCAATTTTATTTCCTAGACTATTTTGAAATTGCCATTTAGGTTGGTGGTCCAGGATTTATTGAAGTTAGTGAGTGATTTTTTTCTTTTCAAATTTATTGCTATAAATATATCACAGCCAACGTTTCGCGGGCTTATATTAAATATGTATAGCTTTGGCTAATACTAATAGGGCCATCTCAAAGAGGAAAATTGATATTAAAAAAAAAATAAAAAAATAACCAACTAAAAACAGTTTCATTATGAAACTATTCGAATCTGGGACCATCTAAACGCGTCTCCGCGTTTGGAATACAACAGTTGTTTATTTTTAATATTAATTCTCCCCTTTGACATGGCCCTCTTAGAATGGACCAAAACTATATGTATTATATTATGCAATGTATGCTTCAAATGTATTTGAGCCTTGATAATGAGACTAAAAAGGACCTCAAAACGTTGGCTGTGATAGATTTATATCAATAAATTTAAGAAGTAAAGACAGAGAGAAAAAATGGGTGTCTTTAATAAATCCTGGACCACCGTCCGAATCGGAAAAGTCGTTGGGCTACCCTGATACCCCTCCCCGCCCACTATCTCCTCCCGTAGAGACTCTTCTACAATCCTCCATCTAGCCGTGAAAAAATTAATTCTGACTACATCCGGGTCGAACGTTTTATAAAACCGAATTTCGTGATTGTTTTCTATGGTCACAAATCTGTGTTTTAATTTGAAGGCAGAAAGAAATATTGATATTTTATTTAATTGTTATTACTCAGATATTTAAAGATTTTAATATTTATGTTTCTCCACACAAAATCTGTGACGTCTATCAGAAGAATTTCTTATATTTTATTTTTATCTTACATTTTGTCATGCAGCGAGGCAAGCGCGTAATAAGAATGAATAGAGCTGCAATGTAGCACGCGTAGCACTAAGAGTCACAAACAGGAGAGTGAGGATACTCCCGCTGGATACCTTAATAACTGTCCTGATATTAGTTAATAACAATATTTAATAATAACAAAAATTGTTGTCGAGCATTGTAATTCGATTCTTTTCGAAGTTGAAGTGGGGTTTGTATAAAAGTGAGTCTACAAATAATATAGTTGACTTATTTTTATTGAAACTCCATTTATATTAAAATGTTGATACATTTCCATCACTACATTATCCTTTTTTGAAAATCAGTCTTTAATTACATATAGATTTTTTTGTATGACATTTGTTAACGTAACTATTTTATAGCCAATTCTAATCATTTATGTAAATAAATTCTTCAAAAACGTTACAAAACTGTTCGTTATTTTAACCTATTTAATTTTGTTAGTTCATAAATCCCATGACTTTTTTCGATATTCAAAGAGGGCTTGCGAACTGTTTGTAACACCTACAACTGTTAGGGAAGGCATGTAATGAACTGATTACATGAATCCAAAAGACCAAAACACGCTATTTAATAACCACTTCGTTGCCTGAGATTACCGCACATGCGGCTAATGACGGTCATGTGGCAAATGGGCGTCTGCAAACTGCTCTTTAATGTCGGTGGAACCGAGAAGAGAGAACGTGCTCTTATGGTTTCTAATTTTATTTTGCTGAGAAACGGAAGACTTTTTTTTCCAATCATTTTGTTCTACATCTCCCTTAAGTATTCTTCCAGTCACTAATTTTTAGGAACGCGAATGCGATCGAATTTTAAGTATATGCACCGAAAACGGTAAGGCAATGCGAACTCGACACCTGTTGGTAACATTGTTTTATCCTTCAGGATGTATATTAAAATATAACCATAATTTTCAAGATTTTTAAATCGAAACATTTTGTAAAGCTTTTCACAAGCGTTCAACGTCAAAAACCTTCAAAATATTAGAAGAGGTGCGAACAATTACTATCAACTTCATCAAAATATATCTACGTTTGTTAATGGAAAATCTTATTTGTGTAATACTGCATGTAATCCATGACTCGAGATTCATTTCTTCCTTTCTTCACTTTAACATCAGAATATGTATCCCAACCTTTTTGGAAGTCTTTGGGCAATATAAATGCAATATTAACTTTTAAGATTTTAACCTACTCTTCCTCAAAATATGATATTATTACTTTTAATGCCATTAAATTTGAATTCAGGATTCTCCAGAATCTGTTGCACACATTTTGATAGGACTAAAACCATTAGATGAGTAGTAAGTATCTAAAACAGACAAAGCTGAAAGATAATTCCCACTTAATCATTTCAATTTATTTAATACAATTTCATTTCATTTCATTTCATTTCGTAAACTACATAAAATAATGACTAAAGAGACAGTAAAAACTGTGCGCAACGTATGGATGACAAGTATAATCTGCATAATGTGGCGTCGACATTATGAGCTTTTCCAATGAACTATATCTCAAATTCGCCGAACTCATTATACCAAATTTGGAACTTTTAATCTAAAATCTGGTAGGGGAGAAGGTTGCACATTTGAACACTTTCCTTCGTTCAGTTTTGTTTTAAATGCCCCTACACTGGTACGTAATATAGGAAATGTGATGTAATTCAGGAGGGAAACAACAGAGATTTTCCTTTTTTGTCCGTTCCGGACACCGAAAAAGTGGATTTTGCTAGCCAATATTCAATTTATATATTAATTTCTCGTAAAGGAACTACAGTCCAAATACACGTTCTTTGGTTCCCGATTTCGAAAAAGGTGTTGTATTCTTTCAAAACGCATGTGCGTTAGTCCTTGGTCAACGCTAGTGAATAAACCGTTCTGCCGATTTCCTTGAAAATTGAAATTCACCAATCCATCTAAACCATCACGCCAAACCGCGCCCGCACGAGCTACTTACTCGCCTGGAGAGCCCGGCGCTCCTTAGGGCACGAGCTACTTCCATGACTCCTCACTCATTTCATCCAGAAAGGGGTGTACTTGCGCAATCTGAAACGACGCGGGGCGGTGAATTGTAGCTTCATTAAAAAAATATGTTTGTCAGATTTTTCTATCAAGTACCCGAGAATTGTATTATGTTTGCATTCTTCACTATTTATTTCTATTTCATGCTTACTTTCTTACTAAATTGTCCCTTATAAAAACATCTTCGCTAAGTGACAGGAATATGCTTAAATGGCGAATTCTTTCCTTGCTTTTCTTTTGTGTTATTAAATCATTCAGTTATTTATTGTATTTATCTACAACGTGACAATTTAAGTTTCTACAAGTTAACAATTCTCGCTTACGGACGGACGGACAGAGCTTTTAACAGACAGAAATATTTATCTTTTAAACCTTCCAACATGAACGTAGAAAATACATCTTTTTATATAACTCTTACGTAAAGAGAAATACAAAATAAAGATACTTTTGATTCAGTGTTTTAAATTTTACTTTCAATTGAGAATTTCAAGATGAACTTCTGTATTATTTAATTTTAGTGGATCATTTTTTTTGATTTAAAGAAAAAAAATTGAATTAATATAGCTAAATTTGTGACAATAACTGTAAAGTAACTTCACCAAAAGACTTCAATGGCCAGATATCCAGTTACGAACCGCTACTCCGTAACCATTTGAAATATCTTTATTTAAAATCTCGCGCCAATTGCTCTGGACGCAGTGCCCGCGGGCCCTAGTAAGCTTGTTCCCTTGCCCGCAACCTTGGCATGCCTGATCTAAACGAACTCAAGGTCTTGCAATTTTGAAAGGGATATTTTGATTTTCATGAAGCCACAATTCATGTTCAAAATTTTCTCAAAAGCTCCAAATTTGTGTACTAAATTTTGTCCTCGGATAGCGTATAAAACGCTCCTTTAAAACAATGGCACTTAAAGGAATGACATTTTGGTTAAAGTCCCTTATTTTTCGAAAATTACAAAAGTTTAAAATTTTTTCGGCATCTTCGTACAACTACAATATTGAGGATGCGGATTTTCTTCCTTAATAAAATCTGTTCTTCAGAGACATCTTGAAATAATGTCATATACAATTTGTCAAAATTTGGATATTTTTGGAGAACTTTTGTGTGAAACATCGGAAATGATTAAACAATTATTTTCTCAAAAACGGCTTCAAAATTTTCCTCAGTTTTTGTGTCATATCTAGAAGACAGAAAAAATGCGCTGGTTCCATTGTTTGGAAAACAATTTTTTAAAACTTGCAAAAATGTAACATTGAAAAAGTACAGTGTTAATGTTAAAGATTTTTCCTCAATAAAGTAGACTTTAAAAATTAGATCTTTAAAAATGGTAATGTACAATTACTTGAAATTACGAGTAGTTTTCCGGAATTTCTGCTCGAAATTATTGCAATTTATTTTAAAAGTTAAAGGCTCCAAATATTTTTGCGTAAGTTTTCCCCACAGATAGAGCTTGAAAAATGACACATGGTCTCATTTTCTTTGTACACTGAATTTTCGAAAATGGCAAACGTTCCAAACAGTACGAGAAAGTTTGTGCTGTTGTAGCACCACTCGTTTGAATATTGTCACGAGGTAGATGGCGGACGAGTAGCACAGCTCATTGCGACAGGCATAAATAGGCAGATGAATCGGTGGACCCACTATGTATATCCCCTCGCTCAACCAGTGGCGCTCTAGTATATTCTTTATTATTGTTCTTGCACTTGGTTCTTGAAATAATATGCCGGTATTCAATTGCAGCAATAAAAGTAATAACGTTACTTAAAATCTGACGAAAAAGATTAGGTCCAGAATTTCTTTTCCATAGACGCCTTGAAGGTTTTTTTGAACAGGAACCTCATCATCGCTGTTGGCACGGATCTTCTTTCCTTGCCGCTGACATCGGGGGCCCCAGTGAGCTGGACCGATTGCCCCTGGTGCCTACGCTCCTTAATACGTATCGAAGTTATTATATGCATTGTTCAATAGAGTATTTACAAGAAAAATAACAAAAAAATATTTTGCAACCTTTCAGGAGAATACTATTCAGTCCGTACACGCGAAAGGCAAAAAATGAAATATAATTTTATTCAGTGTATTATGTTCACAATATTATTTTACTTGCACACGAACATTAATAATTTAAGGGACGAGAGTAATATGGACGGAAGAGTTAAAAAAGAAAGAAAAATTAACATTTCAAAAATACCTTCTCGTATTATTGGCAAACATTACCTAATATTATAATAATGCTTATTACATTATTCTTGGCTCTATCGGAGGAGAAATTAAGTAAGCAATTTGGAGCCATTTTGAGACTGTTTAAAGGATTGGAGAGACTAGATATAAACTGGTCACAAAAATTAAAACATCAATTTTAAATTTAAGTTGTGTAAGTTAGTGTTGTTCGCAGGAAGACGTTTCGAAAAAAAAACACTTTTGTGGTCCCACACTTTTGTGGTCTTTGTCACTTTTGAGGTCCCACACTTTTGTGGGATCCCAAAATTTCCTTGAAAATATCGATATTGACTTTTTGAGCATTACAAAACCCTCTATATTACTTTCACAAGAAAGTAAAAGAAAGAGAAACGAAATAATGAAATAAAGAAACTTTTACTAAATATACACATACTTTAAAAATAGAAAATTGCGATTTTTGAACAAAAGGTCAGACACCTTTTACATTGCTGTTGTGTTGTTCGCTGAATTAACAACATTTTCACGTTTCCAGGATTCTTTGGGTTTGCCACATGTAAAAGATCTACGAGCAACCATCCAACGTCATTCCTATCACCGTCATACCTACCATCATAGCATTTACTTTCTTTATATCTTGGATTTTTCGGTAGATTCATCCTTCGTCCAACACTTACCATTTTGCATATTTTTTGCAAAGCATCCAAAGCAACAAATATCAGCTTATGCGTAGTTCCATTATTCTGCGTCTTCCCATTTTATTCCGTGCAATTCATTATAGACCAATTTCAATCAAAACCAACACGAAATTCATGTTATCTTTAGTACGCTTGTTACAATGCAGATTTTTTAATACCATTATAGTAGGTTTCTTTGTGACGAAGGGTATAGGAAAAACGTTGATGCATAACTGAAGTAAGTTGTTTCACTTGAACATGAAAAACTGTTGTGCCAATACTTTCTGACGTTTTGTAGAGACGTCGGATAGAATTTAATTATTCTTTCGGAATTTATTCCAGTCGTCGCAGAAAATTAATAGTTTTACATTATGATTCCTTTTTTATCTTTGGCCAGAGCTGCTCAGAGGGGGAAATATTCAGCCGGTCTTTACGTCACAAATGTGCGAGTTTCCACGCGGGCATTAAAAATGTGCATATTTTTTCCTTTCTTCCATTAGGCCTGGTTACAACGCACTCATCGTCGACTCCCAGGGGACGAACCCGACCACAGCGCTGCGCCGGCGTGTCCTCGCAACACGCGGTTTTCAGGACGCGGAGGCAAGTGAAGGGAGAGCGCGGGGAAGAACTAGGGGAACAACGAAGGCAGAGAGGAGGCAGACGGGCAGAAGAAGAGCGAGTCGAAAGGGGGGAGAGTGAGCAACATAAATAGATCGAAATAGAGATCGATGCTTTAAGTGTAGATAAAATAATTATAGTAATAATAATAGTAATAATAGTAATAATAGTAATAACAGTAATAATAATAATAATAATAATAATAATAATAATAATAATAATAATAATAATAATAATAATAATAATAATAATAATAATAATAATAATAATAATAATAATAATAATAATTGGCGATACGGCAGTAGTGCCGTAGCGGACTCTGACCAGCAGATCACGAATTTGAGTCCCGCCTCGAGCATGGTTGTGTTTTGTGTCCCTGTATGTTTGTGGGAGAGTATTTCATGATTGATCATAATTTCATTCCATCCCTCAGGGCTAACAACCCTGAGGTATAAAAAATGGAATCATCACTGAAATGCTGATTCCCCCTATCGAAAAGTAACGTGCACCTACCCCGATACTCAAATCTGAGCCCCGGTGGGATGGCCGATTCGTGAAAAAAAAATAATACTAATAATATCAAAATAGCCGATCAGATGGCCGAGATCGCTAAAGCAGTAGTGCCGGAGTGGTCTCGGACCAGAAGATCGCGGGTTCGAGTCCCGCCTCGGGCATGGATGTATTTGTGTATGTCTGTATGTGTTGTCCTTTCACCCTCATTATCATCGTATCATCATTTCATCTTCCATACCCCCAGGGCTAACAACCGTGGGGGATAAAAATCGGATCCAGCTAAAATGCTGGTCCCCCCAAAAAGTTGTTGCAAGCACCTGCTACCGCGATAATAAATAAAAATTGAGCCACGGTAAATGCAGGATGCTTGCATGCGTGGTCCTAGTTGGCCGATTAACGAAAAAAAAATCGAAATACATTCCCCTATCAATAGAATATAAAGAAATATACAACTTGAGTGTGTTGAGATTATACCAATTGTAATAACAGTTACAGGTCTTGTTAACAAAAATCTAAAGAATTATTTGGAAAAGCTCATAAGTCAGTCATTCTTGAAACCTGCTGGATTATTAGCACGGTTGTACATATGTTAACCTAGGAATGTAGAATGCCTAGAGGCCCCTTCAACCTTGAACCCCGGGTGAGAATATCCTGAGGGAAAAGAAAACAACAACAATAATAATGATAATGATAATAATAATGACAATAATAATGATAATAATGACAATGACAATAATGATAATAATGATAATAATAACGAAAACATAATAGAAGGATGGCTTGAATTGACTTCCAGAAGGCCTGCTAGAAGACCCTAGAGATCTACCGATTTCATCCTAGACTTAACGTTTTTTGCGAGGCTACTATGATGTCGTGGAGCACCAGGTTACTAATATACAGCGGAAAGAAAGCAGTATAAAAAAAATAAGTATTCAGAATAACAGGGGTATTTTTCAATGAGATTCGCAGCCCCCTCTGTTATTTTCCATCGCTCTTTCTAGACAGTCGTCGCGCACTGACTTCGGTTACCAGCTCCATGGTGATGAAATACCAGTATCACATTTATTTTTTATGGATGATCTTAAAGTGTTTGCTAAGAATGAAGCGATTCCCTTTCAAATGCTGTCTTTCGTCAATGATTTTAGCAATGACACCTGCATGAAATTTGGTATTGACAAATGAAGAAAAATCTATTTAAAGAAAGGAAAAATCACATAAGAGAGCATACAAGTTGATATGCACACTGTGATTCAATATCTTGAGCCAGGTAGAACTTACAATGGATCCGGACATTGAATAATGTGAGAACATCTCGAAGGACACATTGAAAGAGAAAATTCCCTGGGAGTATTAAAGAAAATTGAGACTTGTCCTGCTTTGAACTCCATGAATAAAATATCTGCAGTAGGTAGTACGGACTAGAGGACACTGAGCAAAAATACTAATCTTGGATCGAAAAAAAAACAGAAAATTGCTTACAATTCATCATGTTACCCACCTTCGAGCTGATATACAGAGACTTTATGTGTCATGCAAGGAAGGAGAAAGAGGCCTCAGACAAATTGACACTTCCTAGCACAATGCAATAGTCAGGATGGGAATTATGTAGTCAGTCATCAATTGATCCCCTAATGAGGCATAAATATGACCGATGAATGGGAAACAGGCATTTTTAGTGTATCAAGAAGCATTGCGAACAAAAGAATGCGAGGCACTGAACACACCATGCAGAATAACACAGACACTAGACACTAATACTGCATGAGACCCAATAATGTTAAAGAAATCGTCGAGTGACAAACCACTCCATGGACAGTATCTACAAAGAACGGTCAAGGTGCAGATCAATAAAGATCAATCATGTATGTGGCCTAAAAAAGGAAGAATAAAGCCAGAATCGGAAGCAGTGCTAATAGCTGCCCAAGATCAGGTGTTGAGAACACGACATTGTGATGAAACAGTTCGCAAACTTTCCCAGATGATAACTACCGCATTTGTCAGGAACAAGTAGAAACTATTGATCATATTGTCTCAACTTGTCCAATTCTAGCAAAAGCCGAATAATTGAAAAGACCTAACATGGTGTGTAACGATATTCACTAGCAGATCTGTACCGCCCTCGAAGTTCCGAACACATAATCCACATGTGGTAGGAACCCTCACCACTACCGATGACGTATGTTGAACGGTGTACCATACTGTACGACCAACAAATTCAAACTAATCTCGCTATTGTGGCAAACAAAATGGATATTGTTATCCGAGATTTGAGGGGAAAAATATGTCTACTTGTACATGTGGCTGTGCCTTGCGATCAAAACGTCGTAACCAAAGAGGCACAGAAACGACTTAAATTCAAGTTTGAAAATCGAGATTTGCCGAATGTGGGGCGTAAAAGCACAGGTAGTCGTGATAGTTGTCGGAGCTCTGGGGTGTTTTCCGCAAAATTTGTATAAGAACTTGATAATACTTTCATGTCATTGAAAAGACTGGGAAGTGCAACAAATTGCTTTATTACTTACGTACTTATTGTGTACTTACTTATCATAAATATTCATTTAGTAATAGACACAGGTAATAATCTATACCAAAATACACAATACAAGTTTTTATAACAATAAAATAATAAATGATTGTACACACGTAATCATTTTCAATGCAATTTTATTTTTGTGTTCAATAGCCTTAGAAATTCTTATAAATTAACTTTATTTTATTATTATTAGGCCTGAGATTTGTTTGGGATAATATAAAGTTACAAAAAATGTTCAAAATATGTAGTCAAATGCAGAGAAAATTGAATCAAAACGTTTAAAATAGGAAATATATTGTATTAATCAAATGTTGAAGTTACATAAAGTGGTCAAAGAACTCAGTTTTGACTGTAGAAAAAGATGTAGATTTTGAGTGCTCTTTGCCATTATTGTTTGCGCATCTTTTTTCTTTAAGAGCATCAAATGATAGTTTTGTCGTTTATGCTAATATAATAAGGTTTGGTGTTTTAAATACACTGCCTGACAAAAAGTGTTCCACCCAGGAGTGATCAAATATTATCCCATTTCGGTACACATGCATACCATTGACGTGTAAGTAAATGATTAGATTCACACGTATCTGTGATGTGTAGATCGCCCACCAGAGTGCATTCGTGATGTCACCACCCTGTTGTTGCACAGCTGTTATCAATGAACTGCTGTGAGGCAGACAGTGAAGAATGGCGTTTACGTACGATACAAAGCACCTGCGCTGTCACGCAGAGACGTTCGACAGCCTATCCGCCGACTCAATTTGACAGACACCGCATTGTGGGACTTCATGAGACTGGTTGACCGTATCGTGCAATTGCCAGGCATGTGGGCTATACAGATTTCACAGTGGCCCGATGTTGGAACCAATGGGTAAATGAGGGCCCCCATGCACGTCGTGCAGGCTCGGGTCGACCAAGAAACACCACCCGGAGAGAGGATAGACGTATGGTGTGCCAAGCAGTGCGGAATCCCATGACATCGGCACCCGCCATCCGCGAACATGCATTGACAACTCTACAACATCCTGTGTGTTCCCTACAGTGGCTCGCCGACACGCATCCGCTGGTTGTGGTCCATGCGTCAGTTGCTATTGACTCCAGAATACCAACGTCGGCGATGGATTGGTGCCGTGCCCGGGAGGCATGTACTACGAACGAATGGCGTTGCATCATGTTCAGTGGTCAGTCCCACTTCGCCATAGCCTGCGATGACCATCGTGTTCGAGTGTGGCGACATTAAGGGTAGAGGGCACAACCTGTCCAAAACGTGGGGAGGCACACAGACGCAACCCCGGTGGAATCGTGGCGTGGAGAGCCATCGGATATGCGTTGAAATCACTTCCAATAGTTTTTACTAGGCTGTCCGGGTGACGCCGCATCCATGGCGAAGACAGCCTAGTAAATACTGACTCCGGCCCCGGAAGCCTACGCTCTCACCTCCAATAGTGCTTTAGCAGACTTGTACGGGACAGCGATACGTCTCAAACATTTTGCGTCCACACGTCCCACCCCTTATGGCACATCACCCTGGGACAGTGTTCCAATAAAATAATGCACGCCCTCACACAGAATGTGTGTCTATGGACTAGCTAGAGCATGTTGATCTCCCATGGCCAGCAAGGTCGCAGAATCTGGAGGAACACCTGCAACAATTGTGAACGAACGTACCTAAAGAGAGGATCCAAAGGAAGTTTGACACCATTCCGGACCGAATAAGGGCATGCTTTGCAGCCAGAGGAAATGCGACACCCTACTGAATGGTGCCAACTTTCTACCTGTAACTGACAACGGCCTTATCTCTTTCAACCCATTTTGTAATCAGTTCAATAAAGTCACATGGTATCTTATCTTATGTAATTACATTCACTTCCAATGACACATTCAGGGTGCTCACTTTTTGTCAGGGAGTGTATATTGCAAGAATATTTTAAAATAGTAGAAATATTCTCAATTATTAACTTTTAATATTGTGTTACGTTAGTGTGAACTATGATGAAAGACACATAACCCTGCGAAACACTGAAAATATTTAGAGCTAAAAACCGCCACGCCTTTAGGTAGTTAGAGAGAAAATGTTCAACATTAAGTGACGCAAAAGTTAAGAAAGGTATTTTTGTTGAACCACAAATTCGATTACCTGTAATGGATCACACATTTGACAGAGTTTTGGAGGAGAAAGAAGACGAAGCTTGGGAAGTACTCAAGGGAGCTATACCTGGATTTTTAGGCAACAAAGGAGATATTAACTTCACTCAGTGGTAGTATGTCTGCAAAAATACCATGGACTTGTATGCCACATGCCCCTTAAAATCCATTTTGTCCACTCCCACATATAATTTTTACCTCCAAATTGTGGCGCGGTCAGAGATGAAAACTGAGAGATTCCATGAGGACATTTCTTTAATGAAACAAAGATAAATCGTTGGAACTAAGCTATGAGAGTCGATTACTGCTGGTCTGCTTGTGGAAATGCTTCGAAACTCACAAGGGGGAAGAAAAATGACGGCGATCTCATAAAGCCACCACATAATTCCCTTCAACCCAACAATCAGGTATTTTTCCATCTGTTCAGAACCCTTTATATGTAAACGTCATTTAAGAATATTCAAGTGAACTTTTAATGTTATTGCAATAGATTATCAAAATGCATAATTTTCTCTTAATGTGTTAAAATTAAATATTTCCATCCATTGTATATCATAAAACAAGAGCTAACAAAGTTTGTTTGTGTTCATATTCGTGTTTCTAAACCCCAAATTAGTAATATTTAACATATAAAGTGAATAAAACATTCAAAACAAAAGGTTTTTGTTGCCCAGTATAATTAATCCATGATTTTGCATTACTTTTTTGTTCTTATAGACGTTGTTAAATTTTAATTCAAATTTATTTTCTGTGGCTGGGAGTTTCTTATATCGGTTAAAGGCTCTCGACAGCTGAAGAGCTTCCTTACATCTATATTTCCACCAACGAGCCATCATCCTTCCTTTTGGAGATCTGATGGATTAAATAGATTCATTGGCTGCTTTAGTACTGGGGCTTACGAATGATTTAATGCAATGGTATATAATGTATTTGTAGGTAATGTTATTATCAATATTATTTTGATTTAATAATGTTATAATTATATCTTGATAGAGTGTCCAGTTATCTTTGTTGCAGTTCCATCGTTCAATTTCTTGTGCATAGTTTGTGGTAAAACAATGAGTGTCGATATTAATGA
>JAZDUA010000308.1:57500-80000 GCA_038098605.1 Gryllus longicercus
ATATATAAAGTGTGTTTGTGTGAATGTGTGTGTAAATAAGAGGTGAGTATAGGACAAGAATGGGAAGAGAAATCGTGTGTGGGTCGTGGCTTGTTCGTTAGGGTATTGTTTTGGTACCCCCGTAGTGTTGATAGGAAAACTACCGATCAGAGCAGCCGACCGCTAGAATTCTTCTCTTGACAGAGGCTGATTTCGATCCAGCTATGTAGCTACTGTGGAAAATCCTCCCCAAGGCGATAAACGGTACGACGGAGCGATATGATTGTCTTTACAATTTCTTCAAAAAATAAAATTAAAAAAAAACAGCTGTAACGTTTATTGGTAGTTTTGTGGGATCGTTCCAGTAACAATTTCTGCCTTACGGCAACTATGGCAGTTTTTTAAAGATTCAAAATATCCTTTTTATTCCAAACAGCCATTAAAACTTCAATTCAATATTTTAATTCGCTTAAGTGTTGTTAGTATATAAACAAATTATCTGGTAAATTTAATAACGCCGAGAGAAGCAGTTTTAAGGCGAATACGAACAGAAGCTGTATTATTTATTTTTATCTACTGTATTCAATAGTACGACTTCCATTGCTATATATTTATCGGCTAGCAAAGAAACTGTTTATAAAGATATATTGTAAACATAATTATGTCGAAAGGCTCGCTCAAGAAGCAATAGTGCCAATGAAATTTTCTCTTAAGGGCAAATTGAGCTATGGAAGGTTTCAGTATTCTGGAACTTTTCAATCACCCGAGTCGCGTAACATCAATTGCAAAATTAAACTAAGGGTCATTTAGTGATATATGTGAAAAAAATTGTCGATAAAACTAATCGCTTGCCGCCAAAAGTATTGTCATTGAATACGTAGAGTACGCTTTCACGTCGGGGTTAAGGAATATTTCTTTTAAAATTGGGTATTTACGTAACTTCAAATGAGTGAGACGAAATTGCGATTTAACAAAATTCTGGTAAATATTTCAAATGTTATTACCCCCTTATGAAGGTTCATTGTAGGGCATGATATTAATAGTGCAAACAAAATAAAAAACACATCAAAAAATGACATTATAAATGAAATCCGTGACGAATTAATATTTTCAACTAAGGGGACGAATCCCAATACACGAACGTGAATCTACCCTAATGACATTGTTTTTACCATTTAAACATTTTAAATATCGACTAAACGGCTTAAAACTCACAAATTTTCGGGCTACTAAATCGTCAGTTCAATAACTGTAAATGTTTAATGTATTGGTAAAGTACGAAAATATACAAGATTAAAAAATCATGTAACAAAAATCAATGTTACATCGCACTCTACTAATAGTGATATCACTATTCACCTCACCCCCAAGAAATACCTTGCAGTTCATTTATTTACTTGCTATTTATTATCCTTCCAATGTATATATTACCTATGTACGGTTTTCTCTATATGATGCCATTATATCGTTTAACATATTGAAGAATCGAGTGATAACTACTTCAAATGATTGCAAAATTTAGTTCCATCGTTGCGTTGGATACTTAATATTGCTTATTTTTCGACTTTTGGTGACTGACATTATTGTGAAACTGTAAGTAAAGCTATCTATCAGCCGCATCGCTAGACGAATTTCTTAAGTACGCTCCGTGAAGTCACGGAGGTTAAGCAATTCAAGACATGGGGGGTTTCTGGTTGGGGGACCGCGTGGAAACCCCGGGATCTAACTGCGCTGAGCCCCTGGGCGAAGGGATAAAAGGGATTATTCTTTTTCAGAGCTGGGGAGGGTTACTTTTCAAATGATTGGTCTTTTTCAAGGCAGCAAGTTTGCCAGTAAAGCGTGGTCAACTGTGGGACCCATCTAGGAAGTACGTATTCTTCCTCTTCTTTAAGTAACCAACGTCCAAGGTCCAAGATCGTGGACCAAGGTCTGTGTGATACACGGCAATACACATTCAGAAAACTATCCGTAAACACAACTTTCTTGATCAAACAAAACTGACGTAAGACCGCATGAAAAACAACTTTCAGTGGATGCAGAGATTAGGAGTAAAAAGGTAGGCATATCAACTAGATACGGTCAATTGCGTTTCTCAGATTAGCTAAAGCAGGCATGTCACGGTCGCGGGCATGTCGAGGTAACAAGCTTCCTAGAGTTTGCGGCCCAGGGTCTAGAGCAACAGCCGCGTAATTTAAAAGCGAGGGTTGTTCACATTTCTCAGGGGTAGCGATAAGCCATTGGATGCAACTCTTGAGAGAGTTATGGGTAAGTAAGTCAATGGTCATTGCACCTTGGAAGCTCCCGGTCAGAGGTACTGCAGTTCCATCAGTTGATGCCCTTAGCCACCTCCCGCAGGAGTGCTGAACCAGGGGCAAGTTGCTCATGGGGACGCATTTTAATGCGCCTGCACTTAACTTTAAAACCAATTAAATAATAGAACAAATAGAAAAATGAGCATGTAAAAAATGAGTATATATGAACAAAACACAATATTGTCGATTCACAATACATATCTCGACTAAATAATGTGGTCAGTCATTTCGTGTTGGAGCTGCGCCTCATCGCTGCGTTCTGCACAGCCAATGACGTGCCGCCCACTTAGGGGGCAGGCTGCGTGATTTTACGTTAATTAAAAACAAATTGCACCGTTGTGCATACCGCAAAGAGTTATGGAAGCACGTCGTTAGTCACACTGAGAGGGAGGGAATGTGTTTAATCATTCCGGTGAGTAGATTGCAATGGATGTTCCCAACATTTCCTTAATTGTGAGTGCTTCATTATGTCAAAATATTTGCAAACAAAACTGTTTTCCGAAAAAAGGAAATAAAAAGTCAATTTGTACTGATTATTTCGAAGAGTATGTTTTTAATAATGGGTGCATGCCATTTAAAAATGCATTTTTTAAACAAAAGTTGGAAATATTCAATGTTAATTTATCCAAGAATAGATACTTGAAAATAAGCAAAACGATGAATCAATTACATGATATTTAGTTTATAATTTCTTACGTTCTATGCAAAAGTGTTCCCCAGGCCAGGCACAAAAAGTAATCATCCAGTTATTGTGTTTATAATTCATCAAATCAATTGAAAGGTTTTCAATCCGTTTATTGTTACGCGTAAATATGACTAATTTTCGAATTAGCTGATTTGTTCACTTTATCCAAAATGGGTGGACAAGGTTCCAAGTAGAAAACGCATCAACGCATAATTCGAACATTAGCAGAATGAAGGGAACATTAGTCAACAAGAGGAAGCTGGGTAGGCAGGACATTACGGCGAAGAGTAAAGCCAAACCTTATGTGAAAAACAGGGATTAGATTTTGATGGACAGTATCTAAGAGCAATGAAAGACAAGTTATTCAGTTCTACGGAGTCTGTCGTAAATGTCTATTTACTCGATACTACATATTAAAATCTAAACTGACTGGAGAGAATTCTAGCGAGAGGCTACCTTGATAGGTGGTTTTCCATCAACGCCAGGCGGAGCCGGAGCAGTATTCTAACAAATGGGCCACGGACCGCCCGCGATCTTTTCTTCCTCTTCATTGTCCTTTCCTAACCCTTTACACCCCTTCACACACACACACACATCACGTTTCGGTAGACCAGTCGCAAGCTCAGATCGTGTCTCTATTGGGACGGTGCCTCACTGGTGAGAGATACATGGTTAGAGAAAGTCCCCAGAAGCCGACGTAGGGCGGCGTCAGATCTCGCCATCCAGCTGGTGAAGATCACCACCACGTTCTGCGATAAAACACGCACTACACTAATGATCTTAGCAGGTAACGTGCCCAGAATCACTAATCAATCAAGAATTCAAATTTTACCTCACTACTACTTCACACTTCGCTACGCTTTTCCAAGTTGTCGTCGAAACTCCGGCCTTCAGCCTTTGTGAATTTTCAGTTTGGCAACGCATTTCCTGGCCAAAATACCTTCTGGGAATCACTTTACTTGAGTTAACGTTCTGTGGCAAATAAGAACATTAGCTTAAAGAAGTCTGAAATATTGATTGATTGATTAATTGATTGTTTTAGTGATTTAGGGGACGTCAACTAACAGGGTAATCAATCCCGTTAGTGTGGTGCATGTTTTTCTAGGGCGGTGGTGATGGTGATCTTTCCCTCGCTGTATGGTGAGATCCGGCGCCGACCTACCGTCGGCTAGAGAGGTTTTCCCTAACCAGATATTTCCCACCAGCGCGGCACCGCCCCAGCCGGGACAAGCTCTAAGCTCCCGACCGGTCTCCCGGCATGTTGTGTAGTGCGTGTTAGAGTGAGTGTGTGTGTGTAAAGGAGGAGGAGGATAGGACAAGGAAAGGGGTAGGAAACATCGCGCGGTGCGTGGCCCGTTTGTTAGGGTACTGCTCCGGCGTTGTCCTGGTGTTGATCAAAGAAACTACGGAAAACCACCGATCAGAGCAGCCGGCCGCTAGAATTCTTCTCCAAGCTGCGACTGAATTTGACCTAGCTGACAAGATACTGTCGAAAATCCTGCCACCGTCGGGACTCCAACCTATGACTTCCTGGTCAGAGGGACTGCAGTGACATTAGTTGATGCCCAGGGCCAACTTTCCCGATCTGAAATGTTTGTAATTAATACTGATTTAACCATACCAAATGGTTAATGTATAAATTAACCATCTAACTTTACCTCTAACACACACACTGAGAAAAATCGCAATGAAAATTGCTATTAGATCTTCAGTCAATTAGTACAGCATAATGGTAGCTTTGAGGATAAGTGTAACACCTTTGACATACAAAGCATCCCATTAAGAGCATCGTAATACACACAACCGCGCGAGTCTATTAAGATACGGTGCCGTTCATTGAAGCGTAATGGCGTAAGTGAATAGCCCATGTAATGGGCCGGGAAGGAGATTTATACTTCGAGAGAGAGTGCCACACAGTGATATTGATGAGCGGCACTGAGTCTCCAATGCCTAGCAAGGTAATAATAATCTAGCTTTGACAATGTGCAGTCACACGATTGAGCATCTCTGATATACCACATTACTAAACAAGAGGTGGTTTAAACAGCATCTAATTCGTGAATATTTTTGGAGTCGTACAGTTTGCGATGGGTGGAATTTTTGGGATAGCGTTGAGGTAAATATATAGCCTTGTACAAAATAAACAGAAAATATCTCCACTCTCCTCAGGCGAGAGATCAGACTATAGATAGATCATACAGAGAGTAATACGAATACAACGATGTTACAATATGAAAATACAATATGTTAGTGTTACAACAATACAATATGTTAGTATTTTGATAGTTATTGGAGTATAAAATTATATTTTCTGACATGCGATTTTAAATTAAACGTACAATATTTCCTGTAATAAACTCTTGCAACTATCGCCTTTGGGAAAGGTCGCCGCGACCTCCAGCATTTTTGCGGCGAGAGGGGAGGGGCCACGAAGGCATTCCTATTCCAAAAGCGACAGTTGTAAGGACTGCTGCATGGTTGATTTAATACTATCAGGAAATTTTGCATGCGTGATTTAAAATCACATGTCAGAAAGTCCAATTTTACACAAAAAAAAAGCTATCAAAACATGAACATATGTTACGTCATTATATTCCACATTTAACGATCTATCTATTGCAAGTGAAAAAATACATGGTTCCATTAAACAAAAACAAATATGATTAAATTTCTCGAAAATTAAAAATATTTCATATTTGATACCTCGCCAGCCGATTGTAGGCCGGCGCCGAATCTTGCCATACAGCGAGGGAAAGATCACCGCCACCTCCCGAGAAAATCATGCACTGCACTAACGGGAATAACGACACTGTTAGTTGATGTCCCCGGAATCACTTAAACAAACAATAGTATGTACAGCATATTACTTGCCCCATGAATCTGCACTGTTGAGCAAACCTTCATTTCGATATCGTGAACCGCTTAGCCGTTCTGGGGGTGGCTCATAGTTGGTTGGACGCCCTGAATAAAGAGGAAGCACTCTCTCAAGCAGAGCGGTCCGTCAAGGATCATCAGCGAATAACACGCGGTCGCGGGGAGGGGAGCTGCCGACAAAGGGAAACACTGACGCGGAGACTGCGAAAACCAAGGGGAGGCATATAAGCGGCGGCGATGGTGTAACGGTTAGCGTATTGGACTGTTGTACCCAAGTTGGCGGGTTCACACCCGATCGAAGCCGTGGATTTTTAAGGGCGAAAAAAATCCTTCGTACGCCTTCCTTCGGAGGGGAAGTAAAGCCGGCTGTCCCATGTTAGTAGATTTACTTGCATGTAAAAGATCCTCAAGCTAAATTCAAAATCGCCTGTTTCTCGCCCAAGAAATACCTCCTTCCACTGGTAGTTGGTGAAAGGAGCGTAGAAAAATTTGCGTGGTCAGAGGGAAGAGCGGGCCTGATGGCCCGAGTCTCGCCCCGTAAAATAAGGCATTAATTCCATTCAATAAGAAGCGTCATACGGGGGTAAGAGTGGTTTGTAAAGCAATAGATTTATTCACAATCTAGACCGTAGTCTCAATTAAACAACTACCATGCTTACAATAAACTAAATATATAGACCCACTACAAGGAGAGATAATTTACGAACGGCTACCACACCGCAACATACTACCGATGTTCCCTGCGTGAAGCACCGCACTATCTTGAGACCATGTACGCGTCTCACAAGTCACGACAATAAATTGCCGGCCTCTCGCCCTATTGTTTTCCTGGCCTTATATTGGCCCTATGACGCTACCCGCCGCCCCCATTGCCTGCTCTCAACCACGCTACGTCCACGGAAAGTTCCAGTGCGTCATCACTCCGCCCTTTGTTTAACATCCGGCGATGCCCGCCGAGTGCCACGTGTTTGACTCTTTTTTGGTAGCGCGACACGACGCTACTCTAGTATTAGCTGCTGCGCGGTGTCCTGTTTGAGCACGTTGCGTGAAGACGCCGCGACTAGTGGCTCGCGATTTAAAATGAGATTCACAATGGGTTCGCACCTCTAAGCGGTCAAAGCACCAAGTCGTAATTTGGATGCATTGTATTCGGATGCAATATATTTTAAAAAATCGGACAAAATATATTTTAAAAAACAGTTTCATTTCATCCGTGTGCGTCGAACACAAACTATTCTTCATTAATTTTTAAGGCAAGTGAAAAAATAGTGATGCTGTAGCAGCAATTTCTTTAGTAACAAAATACTATAATATTGATTGGCTTGACTCTCTTTGGATTGATGTTTCCAGACATCTCAACTGCAATGTTCCTTGTTCCCGTTAACGTAAATCTTTTAATATCAGGAGGTGGTGGTGTTCCTCTCCTTAGCATGGCGGTATCTGGCACCAACCTACACGTTGACTACCTCCTCCACAACCACAGAATTATAGTTTGCTACATATACAAGAGAATAAATGTTATTTCGGAGTAGCATAAGGTTTTCCTCTAATTTTATTCGTAAAGATGCTATTTCATCCTGGATTCTTGGCGATAATAAGTCTTTCAGTGAAACGATCTTCTAGTGTCAGAAATTATTATTTGTATGTCAAATGATGCTACGATCGTATAGCAAACTTTGCAATTGTGACTCTTTTCCGTGGGAGACGCGACGTGCCTTTTTTAGTTTGTACATCTCCAAACGTAGCCGCCTCCTTCAGCTCCATGGCTAATCGTGCCGCGTTGCTAGTTGGCAATATTTAATTAACTGCGCGCAAACAACGCGTTTTGGCGAAATTCGCAGGCGGGGGAACGCGCAGTAATTGAATTAAAAGCATCTCTCCAGGGAGTGGCCGGCGGTGGCTAGGGGTGATGGCAGGGAGGGGGAGGCTGGACAATAAAAATCGTCCGTTCACTTCTCTGTCACGTCCCATTCGTTGGTGGTCACCGACTGTACGTCGGGAGCAGGTTAATATCCTGTGACAATGATGAACACTGTAACTACCTCAATAGAGATGTGTACTACTTTACCGTGAAAATCCGGATTCCGTTAAAACTGGTATCACTTATTGACAAGTTAACAAATCCCTTTCGTTGAAACTCAATATTTACTAGTCAGAAGCGGAATTATCCGAGTTTGTTTGGGAAAACTAGATTTGAATGGCATTTTTTAAGCCAGAGTTAAAACCAGTTTTGACGGAAATGGATCAGTTAAAAGTGTTTCACCGGGAACCAATTAGGAAAGGGTACATCATACAAGGAAAAGTAACAAAGTCTAAAAAATATTTAAAAATATATTAATTTAACTGCAACAAATTATTCTCCGTATACGAAACGGGCTAATATTTATTTCCTATAACTCCTTGCAAATGGAACTGAGAAACATCTAGGCCCATTATACTATATATACAAAAGCCTGTGAGAAAAATATGATGAAATTAATTTAATATCTTTTTCCTATGAATTTTAATATTGATTTTTCATTATATTCTATACTCGAAGAATTAATTAACTTCATAGCGATAGAAAATAGAAACCACAATATAAAATCCTAAGTTCAGTTTGCTGGACAGGCTGGCAGCATTTCAACATACTCGGTCAAAGGAGTTTCCAAATAGGAACGAACCTTACAGGGTAAATTAATTTATGTAAACTGATTTATTTTACCATAAACGCTTCAACAAATTCCAACACAGTTAATGAAGAATATGTCAAAAGATGACCATAGTAATGTTAACGGACTGAAAGTGAAATCTTCGAGGTTCTACAGTTCAAGCACAGGCACTCGGAACATCATCACTCAATCATGGTTCGCTGAAAGAGTTCACTACGTTCTTGCCTGAAAGAAATGCCAAAACCATTGTCTATCAGCAAAACATAGAAGAACAATTTCCTTCAATCATTAAATGATAAACAATGATTTTGACAACTTTTTTGTATAAATTATATTTCACGATGTATCTATGTACCGATGAGATGTGTCTTTTCGGACAAAATGGTGAGAATCGACAAATAATTAATTTTCATAAACAACATTAACATTTCTGAAAATGACCGTGTTTTCGAAATTAATTTTCGATTAGTTTTTTTATAAGGAATACTTTCGTTTTTAAAATATTACGCATATCAAGCTTTATCACGCAAAAATAAATTAGGAGCAATTTCTCTGATTTATATGCACTATTTACCTCAATATGTTTTTTCTATTGTTACATCACACAATATTAATAGTATATTTACATTGTAACCACAATATGAGTGTTTACTCTCACACAATAAACGTTACATCGCGACGAGCATACAATAGTACATTTAGTATATTTGCAGTATACTCACAGTTGAGTGTTTCCTCTCACACACGATAACCGTTACATTGAGGCGGTATACAACATTATTAAACATTTTTATTACAAGGGAAAAAACAATGATAGAAAAGTCCAACTGCTGACGTATGTTTAAGTGATAAAGCACTACATGTGAAACAACTTTTGGTATCGCATGAGCAATTACATTATGCGCGTGTTGAGAAGTAATTTTGGCCGTTCATGACCGCCTGGCCCGCGCGATAACTTTAATTACAGAGTTTCAGGCGAGCGTACACATTATGGCTCTTCCCACGTGTACACATAATTCTCGGTTCACATTCGCTCTCCACAGAGCCCAGGGATTTCTGCGCCTTATGAAACGTGCTCTGCAACTGCTCCACGATGCGAGTAGTTCCTTATTAAGAACCGATTTCACAAGGAATGGGAAAAAGACGTTCTTTCTTTTCGTCTTTCTCCTTCGCCTTCTCTTCATTTTTCTCTCTCCCTCTCTCGTTTCCCACTCCCCATTTATCTAATAATTGGCTCTCATCCTCTCCCTTTTCTCTTTTTCGCATGACTCCATTCTAATTCCCGAAGCTCTCAGTTCTAATTGCTGAGCACAGCTCTCCATTCCACTTCTCACAGCTCTCCATTCCACTTCTCACAGCTCTCCATTCCACTTCTCACAGCTCTCCATTCCACTTCTCACAGCTCTCCATTCCACTTCTCACAGCTCTCCATTCCACTTCTCACAGCTCTCCATTCCACTTCTCACAGCTGTCCACTCCACTTCTCACAGCTGTCCACTCTACTTCTCAGAGCTGTCCATTCTACTTGTCACAGCTGTCGATTCTACTTGTCACAGCTGTCTATTCTACTTCTCACAGCTGTCCATTCTTTTTCTCACAGCCCTCCATTCTTTCTCGCATCATTTCCTTCCTTTTTTGTCGTACATCTCTTCTTTTTCTTCGTTTTCCTTCTTGTTTCTCTTTCTCTGTTTTTGGAATCTTTTCACTCTTTTCTCTCTTGTTATTTTTCCTCTACTTATCTTTTCAATTTTCTTTCAACCTCCTCGCTCTTCTTGGCCTAATTTTATTTGTTACCTACTCCTTTTCCTTTCCACGTTTCGTTTCACAATTTTAACCTGTTTAATGTTTCTCTTGCTCTCAAATGACGTTTTCCATCATTGCTCTATTCGAATCCTTTTCTTGCTTCAACGGGTAAACCTCTTTCAGCTCTTCCAAAATCTCCTTCAAAAATGAAGAAGAGCTACCGACAATAGCTCACCTTAGTAAATAAACCATCCAAACTTGAACTCTACATACCGGGAGAGGTGGCACAGGTTATTAAATGATATCACTGCAGTGCCTCTGACCGAGAGGTCCTAGGTTCGAGTCCCGGCGGTGGGCGGATTATAGACACTCTTTTTCGCTAGGTCGAAATCATTTGCTGTCTGGAGGAGAATCCTAGAAGCCGGCTGCTCTTATCGGTAGTTGTCCGTGGTTTCTCCGATCAACACCAGGCGAATGCCGGAGCAGGATCCCAACATACGTGTATTGATACATGGGCCACGGACCCCGCGCGATTTTTCCTTCCTCTTCTTTGTCCTATCCTTATATACACACACGAACATGTACTAGAGTACCACACATGCCGGGAGACCGGTCGAGAGCTTACAACTTGTCCCGGCTGGGGCGGTGCCCCGCTGGTAGGCGATACCTTGTTGAGGGAAACCCCGTTTTCCGACAGTAGGTCGGCACCGGATCTCGCCATCCAGAGTGGGAAGATCACCGCCACTTCCCGAATGGAAAACATGTGCTACAGATATGGTACTAATGACATAGGTTGATGCGCTTGTAATTACTAATTATGATTCAACCATTGCACTCTACATTCGAACACATGAAGGTAATCAGTTCATGTCATTGAAAAGTTAAATACATTTTAGATATAGTATATGTCATATTCTCTTCTCTAATTTTCTATTGGATCCATTTGGTATTTGTTACATTAAAACTTTTGGTCAAATTATTTATACAAATACCAAAAGATTTGTAATTATGGTAATTATTGAATACAAAACAAATCCATACGACACAATCCAGTAACAAATATCGAGAAGTACTTCTCCTCTACATGTTAAAGAGGAAAGTGTATTTTTTGTTGATTCATTTTTTCAATTAAATGTGCATAATAGTTCCAAAATACACAATGTTTTTCATGTAATAAAAAAATGTGTAATAGTTATTTTCATATTACGTGCAGGAAGTGTTTTTTTTGTCTCGATACCATTTTTTTGCGGAGACATAAGTCGTTGCTAAAAATCAATTGCGGGATTGCAAACACCAAATTCGACCTCGAAATATGATTTTTTTCCTTTTTCAACTATTGTCTACAAATTATAATAGTTGAAAAGAGCTTGCAATTTTATTTTGGAATAAGGTAGTAGGGGAATCATTGGACATAGCAGTATATTATATAGGGAAATGAGTGCGGATACGTTACTACGGAAGGCATCTGTTTACCTTGATATATTTACATGTGTGGAGTACTTATTTTTGCGGTGAAATGACAGTTGTCTTGCAACCGTCTTATTAATGGATCTTAAAAATTGAACAATTTTCCAGGCAATCAGCAATGCGCAGAATCCCCCTTTTTTATACAGGTGCAGTGAAAATATTTTTTGATGTCATAAGATTATATTGGCAATTTGTCTCCCAGTGATCAGTATTACGCCTCATTTAGAACTACTAGTAACACAGCTGTCACTAACAATTTCAGCTTATTCCATTCATAGGGAGTTCGTCATTTCTCCTTCTTTGGCTCTCCACGAGACCTGCAACCATAATGCCACATTAATATTACCCGAGTCACCGAGGAGAAAAAGAAGAGAAATAAACAGTAAAAGGAGAAGAAAAATGGAAGAAAATAAGAAAAAAGAAAGACCATGACCACGGGCTGCTATGTAGGCAGACTTGGCAGGTGCGACAAAAGAGCAATTTCGTCGTTTCAGTGACGGAACTTCCAGCGTTAAGTACAAGGAATGGACAGTAGGGAGTGGTGTATGTTTCGGATCGGTCATTCGTAGGACTCAGAATCGGTGTCTGCATCTAAACATTTTAAACACATATGCAAACCCGGACTGGAATTGATAGTCTGAAAAAAATAGGTCAAAATATTGTGGCGAAACCGATTTCATCATTATTTTATAAACGAAATTCACTGGATCAAAATTTAAACAAACAAGACCCGGCCACCCAGGATTTCTGCCGAGAGATTACGCAGACGGTCACACGTGCGCAACTCCGCTTATCGCAAGAGTCCCTCCCGCCCCCGGCGCATTAACGTAGCCGTTTAGAGGGCTAGCATTGACAGATTCACTGGACACACGTGTTCGCTGTGCTAGCTGCGAAGTTTCGACAGCGCCCGCTCGTTTCGGGGAATCCCAAACTCATAAATTTTTTTCACGCAAACGCGCCCCCTGATGCAAGCATGGGGCGATGTTCTAGAAGGAATTGGAAAATTCTGGACGCTTGCAGCTGACGCGCAGAGCGGAAAGTTCTGTGGTTTCTCGCGTGGCGATTGGCTGAAAATAGCGTGATGCGCAACAACCTAGAGCCAATAGTGACTTGACTTTTATAAAGAGCTAGGGCACATAAGAGGAATTGGGTGGGGGGAAAAATTTACCTTATAAGATTTCGACGGAGAGAATTTCAGAAGAGCTTGGGCATCAGACGGGGCCAGATCATTAGACGGGGGGGGGGGGGCAGTCGTCGGCCAGAGGCAAAGTTCGCCTCTGCCGGACTTAGAAATTTTTCATCAATCAGACGGGGCCAGAGTATTAGGCGTCGGGGAAAGACTATCGTGTCTCTGGAAAACTTATTATTATTCGAGCTTGAATATTAGACTGAGGACAGTTGAGAGAAGAATTTATATGGGGGTGGGAATTATTCGGGCGATAATGCCTATGTGGGGACTTATATTATTTTACTGCGAGTTTTGAGCTGTGAGCCGACTGCAGTGGAGAGAGAATATTCTCTGGGGTGGGTTTTCCGTCGTGAAGAGAGGCGAATGTTTCTCCAATCGAATTTTAAACTGTCCGAAGTTGTGTTCGACTTCTTATCATAAAAGTCAGAGAGAGACGTATAGTTGACCACTCCGTTTCTGAGATCATCCGGCCAGCTCAGCTAGTACTGCCAGTTTCGACCAGAACTTCTAGTACTGCCAGTTTCTCCCAGAACTTCTAGATCCGCCAGCTCAACCAGACTTCTAGACACCGCCTATGCAGCCACGCATCGCGGCCTTTTCGTGAAACTACGAGGCGGCTGCCCAGCTGGCGACGAGAGAGGTCGTTGCCTTTCCCGGAGGCAATTTTTTTTGAAGGCCGCCAGACGACCCTCTCACCCGCGCCACGGCCGCCCCCGGCCGCACAAAGACCCTTTTCAGGCAGTATCGTTAGGGCTACCGCCCTTATTGTGTAAATGTGTCATAATGCGGTGTCACGCTCTGACACACTGACCAGTAGTAATTTCACCTATTGTAATTGTTAGTTGTAATTCTTCTTAGTTTTTTAAGCTTAACTCCTAAAACTAACCTTTCATTTTTTTTTCTCCTCTTCTTCATCTAATTTTCCCGCTATTACTTTATTCAATTTAAGAGTGTAACTTCCCTGGGGCATTTTAATCATATTGCCCAGGAATAAATGTGAATTTTTACCAGTGAACAAGTGTTTATTCTTGTGTTTCCATTGTACTATGTAACAATTCCTTCCATCACCGACTTGAGCTAGCGATAGGGCCGCTATCCGGTTCCCCAGGTAACCGGAAGTGTTACAATTGGCTTATCCAACGTGGGGCCCGATGAACTAATTACCGCGGTGAGTGTTACAATTGGCGTTTCCCACCGTGGGGCACGACGGCCGAATAATTGAGGTTTTTCACGCCCAAATTTTAAAGTTGACTAAATTCTTGTTATAAATGGATGGAAGGACATTGTTACGAGAGAAACAATTTATGGACTGGTAAAGATTTGCTTTATTGTTGTATTTTGTTTGTGAGTGCTATTGTGTTGTGCCGCGTGTGTTGTAACCGTGTGCGCGATTCACTCAGAACCTCCAAAATGCTGGACGAATCAGGTATCGATGTGGCAGAAGAGGGGAGTTCAGAGGAACAATCACCGCCCGAGACCACTCCCGATCTTATCCAGATTCTCACGAAATTAATGTCAGAAAATAACGAAAAACTCAAGGAAACTCTCACGGAAACATTCACGAAACAAATGTCAGAAAATAAGGAACAGATCGTAGAGGTTAAGGAAACTCTTACGGAAATATTCACGAAACAAATGTTAGAAAATAAGGAACGGATTTCAGAGGTTCAGGAAACCCTTACAAAGCAAAATTCAGAAATTTCAGAGGTTAAGCAAACCCTATCAGAACAAATTTCGGAGAGTAACGAGAAACATTCGCAGAGATTTGACCGGCTGGACGGCTGCTTGGCTGACCATGCTGAAAAATTTGAAAGGTTGGAGGCAAAATTGAATTGCGGGTTTGGAACAGTGCGGAACAGTCTCGATGATAGATTTGTGAAAATTCAGAATAGTGTAGAAAATTTGAGCAAAGAATTAGAGAATTCGAGAACTGATGTAAATTCGTATTCTGGGAATATTCAGGCAGAAAGTAGTCAAAAGCTCCAGGCAGGTGACAGCGAAATTGAAGCGTACCGCGAGCCAGTTATCGGAAATACTACCGAGATTAGGTCGGAAATGAGCGACGAACTGACTAGGATCGAACCCACACTTGACAAAGAAGTCAGCCAAATCTGCGACAAATTCGAGAAATCAGGCATTATTAATGGGGGAAATGTTAGGAAAAAGGAAGAAAATTTAAAGATGGAAGCTGTGCAAAATTCAAAACAGCTAGTGAAAGTGGAGGTAAAGAAGGAAACTGAAGATAATCCGACAGTACATTTGCTAGGCGCATTAGATTTGAGATTATCGTGGATTCCTCCGCAATTCAAGAAATTAGGTATTACCGACGGGGGAAATATCAAAAGAAGGGAAGGAAATCTAAAGATGGAAATTGGACAAAATTTAAACCGGATAGTGAAAGAAGGAATAAAGAAGGGAACGGAAAATAACCATACGGTGCATTTACTAGGCGTATTTGATGTGAGATTCTCGTGGATTCCTCCGCAGAACTTGTGTTTATGGGGCAAGCAGAAAGAAAATCCAAAACCACCCTGGCTTTACCAAACGTTTCTCTCTTTTCCTAAATTTCTTAATTTTACTAAGTTTTTCAACTTTTTTGTACTTTATTAGATTTAATTAGAAATCACATTTTTATCTTTAACTTACAATGGTAAATGAAATTTTATTAGAACTACGGGTAAAAGCATTAACTTCCGGTATCGCCATTTTTTTTTAATTGTTACTTAAACAAAAAAAAAATTCTCATTTTTCCAAATTTAATTTCTCGAACTCCAATTTTTTTTTATTCGGAGGGGAAGGCCAATGTGGCGAAACCGATTTCATCATTATTTTATAAACGAAATTCACTGGATCAAAATTTAAACAAACAAGACCCGGCCACCCAGGATTTCTGCCGAGAGATTACGCAGACGGTCACACGTGCGCAACTCCGCTTATCGCAAGAGTCCCTCCCGCCCCCGGCGCATTAACGTAGCCGTTTAGAGGGCTAGCATTGACAGATTCACTGGACACACGTGTTCGCTGTGCTAGCTGCGAAGTTTCGACAGCGCCCGCTCGTTTCGGGGAATCCCAAACTCATAAATTTTTTTCACGCAAACGCGCCCCCTGATGCAAGCATGGGGCGATGTTCTAGAAGGAATTGGAAAATTCTGGACGCTTGCAGCTGACGCGCAGAGCGGAAAGTTCTGTGGTTTCTCGCGTGGCGATTGGCTGAAAATAGCGTGATGCGCAACAACCTAGAGCCAATAGTGACTTGACTTTTATAAAGAGCTAGGGCACATAAGAGGAATTGGGTGGGGGGAAAAATTTACCTTATAAGATTTCGACGGAGAGAATTTCAGAAGAGCTTGGGCATCAGACGGGGCCAGATCATTAGACGGGGGGGGGGGGCAGTCGTCGGCCAGAGGCAAAGTTCGCCTCTGCCGGACTTAGAAATTTTTCATCAATCAGACGGGGCCAGAGTATTAGGCGTCGGGGAAAGACTATCGTGTCTCTGGAAAACTTATTATTATTCGAGCTTGAATATTAGACTGAGGACAGTTGAGAGAAGAATTTATATGGGGGTGGGAATTATTCGGGCGATAATGCCTATGTGGGGACTTATATTATTTTACTGCGAGTTTTGAGCTGTGAGCCGACTGCAGTGGAGAGAGAATATTCTCTGGGGTGGGTTTTCCGTCGTGAAGAGAGGCGAATGTTTCTCCAATCGAATTTTAAACTGTCCGAAGTTGTGTTCGACTTCTTATCATAAAAGTCAGAGAGAGACGTATAGTTGACCACTCCGTTTCTGAGATCATCCGGCCAGCTCAGCTAGTACTGCCAGTTTCGACCAGAACTTCTAGTACTGCCAGTTTCTCCCAGAACTTCTAGATCCGCCAGCTCAACCAGACTTCTAGACACCGCCTATGCAGCCACGCATCGCGGCCTTTTCGTGAAACTACGAGGCGGCTGCCCAGCTGGCGACGAGAGAGGTCGTTGCCTTTCCCGGAGGCAATTTTTTTTGAAGGCCGCCAGACGACCCTCTCACCCGCGCCACGGCCGCCCCCGGCCGCACAAAGACCCTTTTCAGGCAGTATCGTTAGGGCTACCGCCCTTATTGTGTAAATGTTTCATAATGCGGTGTCACGCTCTGACACACTGACCAGTAGTAATTTCACCTATTGTAATTGTTAGTTGTAATTCTTCTTAGTTTTTTAAGCTTAACTCCTAAAACTAACCTTTCATTTTTTTTTTCTCCTCTTCTTCATCTAATTTTCCCGCTATTACTTTATTCAATTTAAGAGTGTAACTTCCCTGGGGCATTTTAATCATATTGCCCAGGAATAAATGTGAATTTTTACCAGTGAACAAGTGTTTATTCTTGTGTTTCCATTGTACTATGTAACAATTCCTTCCATCACCGACTTGAGCTAGCGATAGGGCCGCTATCCGGTTCCCCAGGTAACCGGAAGTGTTACAATATGAATTTGTATAATATTTTCTATTATTTCCCATTTTTGCTAGCGGTTACAGAAATGAATTTTCAACTACAAATAAAACAAATAAACAAATGTCACACAAAAATATTCATCGCACGAGGCAATGTGAAACATTGACATTGGGGATAATGAAGTTGGTTTTATTCATCGCATTAAATTTACACATTTATTTGCGGAAAAATTTTCCAGGACATTAAAACACCCACTTTTCCTGAAACCTCAGTGAACAGAGCGTTGTATGTATTTTGGGCGAAATTGATTAAACATTTCTATCCTAAGCAAAGGTTAATATTTGCATGAATGTGATGTTTTGTAAATAGTGCGCTAGAGTTTCAAGGAAATGTTTCTAACAGCTAATTGTGTTCACGTAAACCACAAGTATCTTACTATCAATTTTACAAGTAGAAATGTTACGTTTTAATAATAATAATAATAATAATAATAATAATAATAATAATAATAATAATAATAATAATAAATAAAATTAAGCATTTGCAAGGTGCACCAGGACTCTCATTTTCTCATTGTCGTATCAGTGGAAGGAGGCGTCACCAGGAACTTTAAAAGAAATCTGGAGAATTTAATATCAAAAATATATTTTTGATACCCATAAATCTTACTTCAAACTTGTCATGTTGTAAGAAAATTTGTAAATGCGTAACATTCGTTCTTCCGCTGTCCGAGCCTAGTCTAATGACACCAGTTGGACAGGTTAAAATTTTTCCCTGCTAAAGCAGAGAAACTGTGAAAAATTGTAATAATAATAATAAAAATAATAATAACAATAATAATAACAATAATAATAATAACAATAACCATTGATCATATCGACTCTGATATACCAATTCTAACAAAGATCGAATACTTTGAAAAGACTCGACACGGTGTGTAGTGGATCTGCATCGTCCTCAAAGTTTCAAACACATGCTCCAAGTGGCACGAACACTCACCAGAACCGGTGACGTCTGTTGGACTGTGTACCATACTGTGCGACCTACAAATTCAAACTGATCGCACGATAGCGGTAAGCAAATGGATTCAGCATTGAAATGTTAATTCCCCCTATAGAAAAGTAACGTGCACCTACCCGATAATAAAATCTGAGCCCCGGGGGGATGCACGTATCGCGGGGCTCCATGATGGCCAATTCGCGAAACAAATAGTAATAATATTAATAATAATATTAATAATAATAATAATAATAATAATAATAATAATAATAATAATAATAATAATAATAATAATAATAATAATAATAATAATAATAATAATAATAATAATAATAATAATAATAATAATTTTTATTTCCAAAAGAATTACATTGACAGTGTACAAAAACCATCACCATAAAAAAAAACAATAAAGAATAGCAATAACAATAACAATAATAATAATAATATTAATAAGAAAGAAAGAATACCAATTTTGTTTGACTGCTTTACATAGTACACTTCAAACCCTCTCTAAGTACTTTATGTACTTGTCAGAGAGGGGTTTTGTTAAATTTACGCTTGTTTTGTTCTATTTTTTTTTCTTTTTATCTTTTTTGTATTACCGTTGTTAATTATAGTTCACTCATTATCAGTACTGTTTGACATGAATTGTTTTTATTGGAATTTAGATTTTTTTCCAAGAAAACTCAACAGGCAGAAAGAAATCATCCAATTATCTATAATAACAAATAAATTGTAAATAAATAAAAAAAATTAGTTGGTAACTGGTTAATATGAAAACTAAGTTATACTTAATTACCATTTTGAAAATTTGTAGTGACAAATCAACAAACAAAACGAAATAAAATTATTATCTAAATTAACAAATTAGGCATATCTAAATTAACAAATGGCAGCTGACATTAACTTGAGTTAAATTGTACAATTATAAATCATTGGAAATTAAATAATTGGACTCAAAAACAAAAATTAATCCATACCGTGAACCATTAACGAAACTAAATGAGAGTAACAGGAGCATTATACAATTTTTACAAATTATTATCTTGTGTTAACCGCTGTTTATAATATGAAGATTTATAATAATTAACAACATTGGATCTTGTAAGGACAAAACTCAACAGGCAAAACGAAAACAAAATGATCCACTTATTCTCTAACTTAACAAATAGATTGTAAATAAATAAAACTAGATGGCACTCAACACGCAAAAGAAATCACAATCATCCAATTATTATCTTAACTACACATTAATTGTAAAGCAAAAAAGAAATTAAATAGCTAAATTAAAACCAAATAACTGAATGAGTGTAACAGGAACATTATACATTTCTTACAAATTTGAATCTTGTGAAGAGGTAGTTTACTGTATCAGTGAAGATTTAGTTGTAAATAATTAACAAAGTTCCTGAGCTGTCTATTTTCATGTTATGCCTAGTATCTTGTGTACCATTCTTTTAATTTTTTTTCAATTCCCTTTTAGATGTAACTTTTAATATTTCATCTGGCATTGAATTCAGCAGTTTTGGAATGGCTGTGTTAAGCATCCTCTCTCCAAATTTATTAAAAGTGTCTGGAAGTATGAAGTTGTGTTTTTTCCTAGTTTCATAGCTGTGCCCACTGATTTTTCTGAATTTTTCATTGAAAAAGTTTTTTTGCAGAATTTGAAATTCATACAGTTTTTTAACGGTCATGATTCCATGCATTGCTGCACTCACTTCCAGGGTTAGGTTTGTTCTGCTTATTTTTTCATTAAGGCTTTTAATGCATTTATTTTGCAGCTTCTGAATAATATCAACATGCGATTTTGCTGCAGCTCCCCATACTCCAATTCCATACCTGATCAGAGACTCAATTAATGAGAAGTAAACCAATTTGAAAATTTTATAGGATACGAAATCTTTAATTCTCATTAGTTTCCAAACACATGTTCTGATTTTTTTGCTTAATTCCAAGATGTGGTCCCTCCAGCTCAGATTTTGATCAAAAGTTACACCTAAATACTTCAGTTTGCTTACAGAATTAATTATATTATTACATTGACAGTTCTTAAAGTCTTTGTGTATGCAGTCAGCTTTGTGAAAGAATATTTTAACTTGTGCTCTTGCAATTTTTGGAGCTGTAATATGCAGTATTCTGGTCTTTTTCTTATTTATAATTAAACCTTTATCATGGCACCATTTTTGAAATATTCCAAATTTTTCCTGTAACTCCATTTCTGCCTTCTTTTGGTCTCTGTTTATAGATAATAGCATCTTGTCATCCGCATACATATAATAGGAACCATTTTCTAGATAATTTTTTAAGTCGTTCACAAATATTAGATAAAGTATGGGGCCTAGGAAACTTCCTTGTGGAATTCCCCTTTTCACAGTTTTTATTTCACTATAAGTATTATCTATTTTTTCTCTAAATGATCTTCCTTCTAGATAGCTTTTAAATAACTGTAAGACTTTGCCTCTAACACCTACGCTTTCCAGTGCATCTAACATCTTTTCATGGCTTATTACATCGTAAGCTTTTGACAAGTCGATGCTCAATGCTATCACATGCAATCCCTTGTGTAATTTTTCATTTAATACTTCTCCTAGGTTTTCCAATAAGTCTGTGGTGCTTTTGTTTTTTTGATATGCAAATTGATTTTTATCTATTATTTTATATTTTTCCAGGTAGTTGGTCAGTCTTTGCGATAAGTATTTTTCGAATATTTTACTTATCGTGTTTAATATGGAAATTGGCCTATAGTTTTCATAGCTTGAAAGACTGTCTCCTTTATGTATTGGTCTGATAATGGATACTTTTAATTCATCTGGAAAAGTTCCCTCATTAATGCTTAAGTTGATAATTTTCGTTATAATTGGTGTTATTGAGTTGCTGTTCATTTTTATATCTCTTATAGCTATTTTGTCAATTCCTGGAGCTTTATTACAGTCCATCCCTTTAATTAAAGAACTAGTTTCCTCTAATGTGATATCAGGCAAGTAAAAAGAGTTACTTTGTGTTATTACATTTTTTGGTAGGACTGCTAGGTTACATTTATGTACAATGTCTTCTGTTTGTTGTTGATAAGTGATAGCAAATCTTTCTACTATTTGTTCGATTGAGTTACTATTCCCTAAATTTCTTATTATGACTTCATCTAAAGATTTTTTCTCTGGTACACCAAGTAGTTTATTTATTGTTTTCCAAGTGTTTTTCATGTCGTTTCTGCTATTTTCAAATAGTTTGTTAAAATATTCTTTCTTTTGCTGCTGGATTTTTTTTGTTATGTCATTTCTGATTTTTTTATAATTAATTCTTAGTGTGTCTTTTACTTCTTTATTTTTGACTGAAGTCCTTTTCCATTTTTTAAACAAGTTATCTCTTTGTTTGATCAGTTCATTGATATCTGAGTTTATCCAGGGTTTCAATATTACCTTTCTTCTGCTGTTGTTAGATTCTTTAGAGACTAACGCTATATCATATAAATTTTTTATTACTTTGTACAATTCATTAGCTGTTAAGTTTTGAAGATTAAATTCATTTAAGTTCATTAGTTCTTTTTGTAGTTTACTTTTGTTTATAAATTCATATTTTTTTGTTTCATTTTCGAGAACTATCTTTTTATTTGTGAAATTACATGAGATTCCAATTAAATAATGATCTGTTATCTTGCTTTCCAGTATAAATGGGATTATGTCTTTGGCATTCCCACTAACAGCTATATGATCGATACATGAGATCACTACTTTATCATTTTTTATTTCAACTCTCGTATCTTTTTTGATACAGTGCACTAATTTGTGATCTAACAAAATGTCTGTGTAATCAATCGTTGTTTTTTCGTCATTGCTGATGTTTATGTTACAATCTCCAATTATTATTCTGTTCATATTTTTATCTGTATTTAAAATTTCATTTAGTTCTTGTAAATAAAGAATTTTGCTTTTGTTAGGTGGTCTATAGACTGCAAATATGCTTAATTTGATTTTATTATTTATATCTAAATGACCTGCTAATACCTCAAACTGATCACCCACCAAATCCACAAGTTCAAATTTGTATATTTCTTTTACAAATAGTATTATACCTCCTCCTCCTTTCTCTTCTCTTGTTTTTATGTATCTATTAAAATTTGGCAAATTATATTCTAAAAGGTCGTCATTCTTTTTGACACTAATTTCACGCAA